>SNQJ01S0115831.1:8066-32649 GCA_010110895.2 Picea sitchensis | reverse complement strand
AGTTAAATTATTAATTAATTAATTACAATTATATCCTTTAATTAATTAATAACTCACTTAATTAATATCATTAAATCATCTTTGTTTAATTAATACCTTGTTAACACAATTAATTCCCTAATTAGTTTTACTTTATAATTTCTGAAACATTTATCCAACTAGGGTCGTTACATTTCAGCAGTCAAGGATAGCAGGTATCATTAGTGGAGTGCGGATAAAGGAGCCTGGGACATCCTTTTAATGTTCTTTGTTGCTATCTTTCTTTCCTTTGTCCTTTTTCGTTTCTTCCTTTTTAGAATCTTTACTCCCTTTATCCATTATTTCTTTCTTCTCTTCCCTTTCCACATCTTTCTTTTTAGATGTTTTCTCATCCTTAACATTGCCTTCTGTAGGTTTTCCAAATTTCCTTTCCCTTTCTTCTAGAATTGCTTATGTGTTTTCTGGAATATTCTTTTGCATCTCTATTTTCGTTGAAGGAGATTTATCGAATTTTGAATCTTTTTCTTCACCAACATGAACAATAGACTGTTTCATTTCAGTCTCATCTTTCTACTGGTAGCTCTTTGCCATGTGGTCATGTAAAGGAGCTTAAACATGTTAATATATAGTGGTAACATCTTGCAAATACATGGAGAAAAAAAATTGTCAAATACCTTTGATTGGAAACAGAAACATCGAGCTAATCCCCAACATGGAAATCTCTTATAACAGCTCATATCAAACAGGCAATGGAGACACAAATCAAAATAGAGATCACTTTCTTGAGTTAAAATCCATCTGGAATCAATACATATTACATATCATTCAAGCAACATCATGACAGTAGAAACGAGGCTTGCATGCTTGCAAAGATTATTTTTCCTATCATTATTATTATTCATAAGTGGCAGAAACTGTTTCAAGTTCCCGCCCAAAGTATCAATAAGATATGATATTATTCAGAAAGACTTTTTTTTTCAAAAATCAATTTGCATTTTCTTCAATGCAGTCAAATCAAGAGATATGTCAGCTTTAATCAGAGGTAGATGAAGTTGAAGATCAATACAACAGTATACTTGGATAAGGATGAATGGAATCTCCAAGAACTCATGTGGGAATGAGAGGAAAATGAAGGAAAATGTGAATCTAATGAATACTTCAACACAAGTGCATGGGGCTAAGGTCATGTTCAATAGGGTATATGTATTATGGAGCACATAATGCTTCATATTTTTCACATAGGAAACAACAATATCTGTCCATTTTTATCCCATAATTCCTCGATAGGGGTCAACTTGGACTAGAAGATTGAGACATTCAGTTTTCATTTAGCCCCTTTCATCTTTCCTCAATTGATTGCCAGAACAATGCTAAAGGACTGATAAGCATGTCATTTTTATAAATATGATGAGAGATGTGAAACAATCCATATTATGCCAATTATATTGTTCAAATATAATAACAATTGCTTTTGAACATCAGGTTCTATAACAACCACATTAAATTGGAGATCACATACAATGCAATCCATCTATCAATGCTTGTTAACTAATTAGGAATGTCACCCAACCTTTACCTAGTTGCACTGCATTATGATAACAAGATATCTTGCATTCCTTGTCAACTACCAAGAAGTCACACAAATGCTCCACTTGGTTGGTCCTGCATTTTTACAAGATATTTCAATCCCCTGCATTCTAATTTGTTTATGGCTTAGCTGGAAATTAGCTACTTGTCATTCCACAATGCGATAACAGTAATAGTCCTCATTGCTCTAGATGTCAAATTATCATTTAACACTAGATTTCTGCTTCTAGAATTGTGTATATTATTAAGAATAATGTGACTTATGATAATTTAGAACTTACAGTTAAACCCATTCCTTAAATTTATTCTTTAGTCCATTTCTTTCCTTCCGAACTTTTTACTTCTTTTGGAAAATGCATCCTATATATATTGTATTTAGGTTTGACTACTTGACAATGCAAGTATACATCAATAATGATACATCATGGAACCCAAGGTTTATCACACAAGTCCCACTTTCCTAAATAAGCAACGAGAGCTAGCATGTCTGCTTTGGCTTTGATCTCAAGAGTAACGTTATCTTTCCTAAAAATGTCGATCCTGGCTGAGATCTGCATTGCCAACTCTGATATAAAACCTCAACCAAATTGAATGGGATAGTCACCTCATGAAAAGTAGCAAGACACTACCATTTCCATAAGAAAGGAGATGCAAGACATTCATATCATGTCCCACATACTCCTTCCTACTTGTCAGATCATCCATTTATCCCAAAAATGGACCTCTTTAAAATAAAGGTAGAGGGTATCATACTCAAAAGAAACCTTAAAAAGATTTGACAACCTTACATTTTAATAAAACATGCTTAACCTTTCAGGTTAGTGGCACAATACATAACATCCATTTGTAAGTCTAGTGTGATGCATCCTATCCTTAATTGCTAAAATATTATGAAGAAAAAACCACCCAAGTACTCGAGACATAGTATAGGAGTGGGACTTCCAAATGCCTTGACAGTGCAGGAGAAATCTTGCTTTATTATCCTAACTGTTCCACTTCTTGTTAAGACAATCTACAATGGGATATGTTGGTTAAATCTTAGATAAATCTCCTTAGTTATATAATCCATAAATGGATTCCAGTAAGACCATTTCAATTCTCGTCAAATAGGTCTATGAGCATCCAAATTTAGCTTAAACAAACCATCCTAAGGAATACTCTGACAAATTGCAGTGAAAGAAGGCATGTCCACAACCTGGAGCCTTTGAGACCAATTACAAGTTGTCTGAAGGTAGCCATTTACCTGAGTCCTTGTCCCACAAATCTTCCCATGTGTGAAACCCTTTCCTTGCCAGTGATTTTCCAACAAAAGAAGGAATTAAGTCAACATATTAAAGGAAATTCTTTTGGTTAATTAGAGCATGTTATTAACAACCTAAATATGCCTTGAACCCTCTTGATTGTTGAAATTAACTCCACATCCCAATTGGGTTAACCATCCTATTTGAACCCTCTTGATTGTTGAACTTAACAGTATGAAGTGGAGGGGATGCTCAAGAATTCAGGAAACTAATGCCAAGCAAAAGCGAAGATGTCAAAGAGGGACAACCAACAAGTTACAATCACATTCCTTAAATCAACCAGCCACTGGCTAACAAAATGTCAAAAATTTCACTATATGAGGAGAAAGATCATTTTATTACCCTTCTCTGCACGGGCTTGAACAACATCACAAATGAAATTAGTTAGTTGAGAAAGCTTCATATTTGATGAGGCAACTTCCTCTCCAAGAATCACCTACACCCACAATTGCATTGATGCAAACTAAATGAGTTGTTAAGGAATCCAAGCATTGCAGAAGAGCAAGAGGGGTCCTTATCCAAACATGTTCCAAGTTAGAACACAATTTTCCCAGATTTGGATGTGATTGAAAAGAACACTCCAGAGAAACATGTGATGCCTCTTTCCCCATAAGTCATATGAATAAATAGTACTGACAAAGTATTGCAAACAAGGAGAACAAATCGAGCATCAATATGGCATGTTCTAGGGACCCATGGATTGGCAGTTTGTTGAAAATCGAATTCTAAAGTATAAAAGGCAGCATTTTTGTTTAGGAGTTACCTTCCCAGCTGACAGAGCATCAAGACAGATATTACCAATGAGTTGGGAACTGAACTGCGCATAATCTGCTTGTTCTTAGTCAAATTGATCAGCTAGATTGAATGACAAATCCATAAGTATTCTGATTAGAAGTGTTTTTTTCTTATCTTTTTATGCTTCTTATAGTATACATAAAAGTACATGTTACATCAGTATTATTCAGGTCCCTTACTTGGGATAGATGAGAAAAAGAATCTGATTGCAAAGCAAGATATGGACCTCCTGTATCTTTCCTAAGAATCTTAAAATTGTCCTTAACTATGACAGATAATTCTGAAAATCTGTGGTCTAATCTGAAGTTTTCGCTTTGATATTTTCAAACCATATTGTTTCTTTCAACCAACATAAGTGAGCCCTAGTAAGTCTGTCTTACCTTATTAGGGTCCAAATTATAACCTAGAGGATTTTAGTATGAAACACTTTATAAATAGTGGCTAATGTGCTACTTTTATATCTCAAGGAACAATTCTAATAACTATGCTTGAAGTGGCAACCTTTATCCTATGATTAATCTTTGAAGCTTTAATAAGGCATACCTTGCATACAGTATCAAAGCCAACATTTGTTTCTACAAATTCATTCTTTAAATCACCTTCAAGTGTGACAGGAACACCAACAACCTAGAAAGTGGATAAGTAACATAATTTAATGATAGGAATCGAATAAATTAGGACATACACAGTACACGAAAAAAATCATTCAGTTATAGAATACTCCCTTACAGTTGTTTGACATTTTCTAGACTTAAAGTACTCAGTCAGTCGAGTTGCATCTATGTTTGTACTGCAACCTTTTGATAGTGATGGTTAGTTAGATGCATCTTGCTGGTCTTTGTCAGAAAATATTGCCATGAGTTAATAAGTTCTTCAAATATCTTAAGCCCTAGAAACAATCCAAAAGGAAAATAAGCTTTGCCATTTGACTTGCCTCCAAAAAAAACTAGCCCATCCAGTTTCAACGTTATACAGGAGCTTCTAGCCTCTTCCATGTGCTGGAAATCATGTATTTTCTTTGATGACTGCTCCAGAAGATCACTTCCTCCCGTCAACATCGAATTCATCAGTGACAAGGTTTCATAACATTGCAATCAAGAAAACCAGAACTATGAAAAATCCTATATAAGAAGAATAAAAAATGCCAATATTTTTTTCACATACAAAACCCAATATTTGGCCACAGCAGGATCCGAACTCCTAGGACATGTCACTCAAGTGATTCCCAGGTAGATGAGAGAATTGAATCTGGGCCAGTGGAGGTAAAATTCCATCATTTTACCACTGAACCATAACCCAACCAATGAAAATGCCAATATTATGCTCTGTTTTTTGGCCAAAAACATTTTTAAAATCCAGTTCATTGCTACTAAGGGGTTTTTTATGGAAGAAAATATTAATTTCAAGGAACCTAAAATGTTATTAAATGAAGTGAGTAAAGGAAGTTTCATCTCAAAAACTACAAGTGATAAATGATAGACACTAATAGTTGAGGATCATATCCCATTAATCTATTTGATTTCAGATACTTCATCTATTCAATCATCATAGACAGCTCAAACAAAACACATGGCTCTGATCTCAACTCCTTTACTTTTTCTTAGTGCAGAAATGTACCTTGATTGCGGTAGCTTTTCAAAATGCCATCTATCACTACCAAAGCGTTCTGTGAACATAGACCTTCAATCCCACCTGTTTCACAACTTTCTAGTGTTCAAACCAAATTCAAAAGAAGGAATTGCGCCAGTATTTGCAAAATCGACTCAAGCTTCAATTTACTAAACAATAAAATCTAAAGGCTTTTGTGCTTACCCACATATCCAAAGAGGATACTCTTGTTGTTGTGTGCTTTCAAATCATCGAAAATACCTTCTATCACATTGTGGGCACCTGGTGATTCAGCTTCCATGCCAAAAACCACTCCAACCCTGCCACCATATATTCCAAATACAAACAATTTCAATTCATGTTCTGCCACCTTTGGAGGTCTACTATCCTAGAGCATTAAAAGGAACCAGTCTGTGTTGAAAGAATCACAAGGTCATTTTTGCATGCTATGTTCCATAGAGGAAAATGCAAATCTTTCCCCGCTATTTTTCTACAGAAGTTATTATTTCAGTATGCTATGGGAATAAGCCCTTGATACATGCTTTTGATGACATATAATATTCTCATATCTACAGGGAGAAAAATATGGAAGAAAATTCCTTGTCTAAAAAATTTTTGACCATGGAAGAAGGGACTTGGGAGATACTGGAAGAACAGGCTGGTATTCTTCAGCCAATCACAAGAAAACCCCTTCATTTTATTTCATTCTGTTTCTTATTTCTGGTTTTATCATAACTTCTTTAGGAATGATGTTTTGAGTCGTTGCTAGTACAATAAAAGTTAAAACTAGAGGAAAATACCTCTAAATCATTTCCATCCAGTGATAGAAGAATTTGACGGGTGCTTATGCTTCCCAATGAATGCATGTTAGGGCTATCAATGGATGACTCCTCCCATAGATAGAACCACGCTTTACTTTTACCCTCCATGCCTCAACAGTGCCTTCCTTTGCCTACTGGTGGCAATAAACTATGATAAACATTATGAATAGCGGATTGCTTACGTAAAGAGAAGAGTATCCGGCTAAACTACTTCATCTTCACTACTTCTACTAGTTCCGATCCAGAATAAATAATAGTAGTTCCAATCGATAATAATGGCCATTTACGAGCGAATGATTCATTTTTGGATCCCCAAGAACTGGCGGGAGATGGCAATGGAGGCGGAAAACCTCTGAATCATTTTCATTACCAGAAAATGGGGGCAAAAAACCTCTAAATCATTATCATTACCAGAAAATTGAGGCGAATGGGAGGATCTGGTTCGAATTTTAAGGGGCGAAAATCGATTTCCTTGCTCTTCCCTCAGAAATATATGTGGGCTAAGGGTTATATATATATATATATATTTGAAAATAAATTTGGGGATATATATAGGTAAACCAGAAAAACCTCTCTATGTAAACAATTCACCCAACCAAAATTCCAAACCTCTTAATTTCGCCCATCGGCGAAATTTCTCCCCTAAAATCACCTATGATTTCAATTGTGTCCACGATCCCTTCTTTTAAATAAAAATAAGTCAGGAATGTTAAATGTTTTTCTATTTTTTGTCAACAAACCTATGTAACAGACATTACCACTATTTTTTCCGCTTTTTGCCCATGAACCCATGTACTTCAACTTCTTGCCCACGTGTATGTACTCCATTGCATTTATTCACTTTCCCGTAGATGGAGTGCTAATATAGAACACGCGTTGAGTAGCGAAGCTAGGAGTGATCCTCTGTGGCTCCGACCACGTGTCAGTCCGTCCCACCTGCCTCATTACTTTAATTTCATCTTGCTCGAGGCTGGCCGCCATTACTCTTAGTGCACCCTGCTCTACCTTCGCATCCTTTTGATAGACCAACACCCTCGCTCGACCTTTACTCTGTGTGTGTGGCCATTTATAGAACCTCACCATCTCCTTGACCTATTTCAATTTCTCTAGCAGCTCCATTTGGCTCATTCTTTCTTATTTTTTCTTCTCAGAGCTCGGCCTCCTGCCTAGCCTTTCCCTTCTTTGATTTTGTCCTCTCCTACTCTGTTCCTGGCACATTTTCCCTCTCTCACTATCTCAGAGATGTCTCGGCTACGAGGGAAGTCGAAACACAGGTCATCCTAGCAGCCAAACCAACCCCNCCCCCCCCTTATCCCTCCCTATTATCCTCCTCCTCTTCCACCACCTCGTCCTCCTCCCTGGCGCAGTGGACTCACATTCCAACTTCTCTCCTACCCCTTGCTGCATCCCTTGCCAATAGAATGGAGGGGATCGACTGCTCATGGGCCTCACTAGACTACAACCTAGGACCTTTGTCAATTCGGCCTCTATTTCACACCCAAGCCCTTTGGATCCTCCCAACTCTCCGGCCACCCAGCGACAACCTCGACACTAGTGTTGGCACTAGAAACTTTGGTCCATGCAGAGGTACGCCGCGAGGAGTAGAGGCTTCCATCACGGTCATAGGACGTCTGGAAGGAAGAGCACGTGCCATCATAGATGGAGGATGACATGCAACTGGATCAGACACCAGTCGAGGAGGAGCTACCTCCTCCTAGGGACATGACATTTGGCGCCTTCTGCATGGCTACGTCATCGCACTACAACCCATACCGGTGATCTGTCGATTTTTTTTGTCTGTTGTTTTGTCATGTGCATGGCGACCTTTCATGCATTTGTCCATGCTCATTATAGTTATGCTTTCTACACTTTCCATAGTTGTAACGACCACCGTTAGGGGCCAAAATTTTGAACTCTTTTTGTGTCAGTAATAGTCTACACTTTAGTTATGAAGTGGTTCGACTGGCTCAGTTGGTTTCCCCTCAGGGCAACTCAGTATTTACAGCTTGAAACCATGGAAATTCTCTATAGTCCTTCATTTTGACAGACTTTTATACAATATTACTTATAAAAAAAAAATATTTAATAAAATTTAAATAATTGTTTATACTATTTAATAAGTAAAAAATGTTATATCATTATATAAATTACTATAAATATTCATACAATGTTATAATATTCTATAAATTACTAGGTCACATGTATATGACGGAATTGTTTGGTGAAAAATGTATCAAGTGTTATAACATTATATAAATTACTATAAATCTCCATACAATGTTATAATATTCTATAAATTACTGTCTCGTGTATATGACAAAATTGTTGGGTGAAAAATGTATATGTCGGAAGTGTTGGGTGAAAAATGTATTTCACGGAATAGGCTGGCCATAAAAATTGAAAAATGTGAATCCACAACTCCGCCAACCCACCACTCCGTAATTGTTGGGTTACATTGGTTATGTATTAAATATTTCATGTACTATCAAACTTAGATCCTAGGAACCTTCATTCATGTACCAGACATTAATAATTTTTGATAAATTTCAAATAAAACTAATTCGGGAATACTAAATTCTGCATGAATACCACATGTACTGCAACTTGCAACCCAAGCATTTACTCTTGTTCGAGCCTGGGAGGGACTGTACCACCATGCAAAACTTGTTAGTACCTTCCAACTCAGGTAATATAGTAATCGCTCAGATGTTTAGTAACCC
This sequence comes from Picea sitchensis, assembly GCA_010110895.2. Taxonomy (NCBI): domain Eukaryota; kingdom Viridiplantae; phylum Streptophyta; class Pinopsida; order Pinales; family Pinaceae; genus Picea; species Picea sitchensis. The sequence continues at coordinate 23,838 of SNQJ01S0115831.1, read as the reverse complement.
TCGGAATGATATTAATGAGTTTGTTTTACAAAACATTTACCCACCATTTCCAAGGTTTATAAAATATATAATTAATTTAGTTTTTCTCAAAATAAATTTTAATTCCAATCTTTTTTAAATTTTGAAAACCAAATTTTTCGTTGGATAAGACATCATGATGGGACGTAATTTCCACTGGTATGTTTGAATTTCTTTTAAAAATTGTCAGAGTTTTATATTCATTTAAAAATGTAAAATTATATAATTTGACACGTTGATATGGCTGCAAGGTCCTCACACTCCTCTTGACAATGACATTGCTCACACCTTGCGTTTATTTAAAACCCTCACATCTTCTTGATCTAGGAACCGACATCCTTTATTGATAGGGAAGGGAGTTCCACCTAGCGGTTCATGCAGTGCTCATGCGGTGACGTGGCAGGCTGCATAGAGGCAATTGTTAGGTAAATTACAAACTAAACATACCTCTTGAACAGAAGAAGATAATAAATTTTAACTTTCTTGACTGGCCGAGAAAAGGTCGAGATCCTTAAGTATTTAGTTCTACAGGAAAAAAACCCTATTTGTACACTATTTCATTGAACAATTATTTTTTTTACTAAATGCCTTAGGCGAGAGGATCATTCATTTCATTTTGAAACAGGCGAGAGGATAATTCATTCCATTCTGAAATAGTCATATTCTTGGGCTTCCCCTTTGCTTCCATTACTCAATTTTTTCTTAAAAAATATTCCTTCTTACCATTTGGTGCACCATGAGGGAACCACTCGTCCCATGTGGCTGGGATCAGGAACTGAGTGAATGGAATATCAAGTTGTAAGGCACTAGGTGAGACGACAATGCTAGTGAGACTTGATCAATTGGTCTTTGTCCCAAGACCTCCATGAGTCATGCCTAGTTCCTTACTGAGTATTTCTTTGGGCTCTTCTCTAATCATCGCCCCACAAAGGCCCCTCTCCCTGGGTCTGTAAGACCTAAAAAAAGTAAAACAAGGTTTCCAGGCATTAGGAAAGTTGGAATCCAATCTTGCGAAAAAATCAAATTTAGAACTTTAGCAAGAGTTGGAAGCGATTACAACGAAGGCCCTAGAAGCCCTGTCAATTGTAGGATCAAAAACATAGGCAATGGATTTACTAGTTCTTTACATGCAGTAGATAAATTCTATATATCCTACTAATCATGGATGAAAAGAGGGGAAATATTACTTACCTTATCAGGACCGTCGTTACCATCATTTATTTTCATTCTCTCAGGTCTTTCACTTGCAGTTGATTCAAGGGAATAATGCTTGTTGAGTCACTTCCTCCTTAATGATGCAGAGTCCTCTATTAGTTGTCTATTATCTAGTGTTCATGTTCAATGGTGTTTTCTAGAGAAGAGGAGTTGCGTTCTCACTTGACCTGGGCTTGAGGATTTTCTTCAGAGGAGTGGCCAACAAGCATGCATAAATGAAACCAGGCAACTTGAAACTATGGGGAAGGAGACATGATTGAAAGGGAAAGAAATGAGAAGGCCACCAAAAAATGATTTTGTGTAACTTTCATGGTTCTATGAATGGGGGAATGTGTAGGTAGGGTAGGGGTAAGAGGAGGAGAAATAAAAATGGGAGTTGTTACGAGTGACTCCTTTTAGTGTAATTCTCATGGCCTTTCATTACAACAACTATGTTAGGTTTCATCTGTTCAATACTATGAAATGGAGTAGTGGGGTTAGTGTTTCACTTTCTCATTCATTCACTTTAGGTAATTGATCCAACAAGATAGAACCACTCCACCCGGTCCTTTTCTCTCCTTCCCTCCTCTGTTTGCATTCATCTTGAACCTATATTTGAAGAGATTCCTTAGGAACACACTACTCCACATATCTCAAACTCGTCAGTATTTGAATCCCATAGAACTACAGACTGATAATCCACCCACTCGAAGGCAAAAAAGGCTCCCCCTCCTCCCCCCTATAGCCTTTCAGGAGGTCTGGTCGTGGTACCTTTCTCGGAGGCTAAAACTAAATAGATACTTTTGGGAGGTCTAAGTTGGAATAATAATGTCAAAATGCTTAAATTAGTATTTTGTTAGATTGCTAGGATATGTGTAAGTAGAGATCTATTCTGATCCTATTTCTAAAGAGTTAGTTAACAACTCTCAAAGCTTATAAATGTAATCCTTTTTTGATTAATGTATGTGTTGAATCGTGAGTTCTATCTCACTTTCTAAATTGGTATCAGAGCGCAGGAGATTATCACCTGTGTGAGAACGCGTAAAGGAGCTGAGGGTCTCTTGTTGTTTGCATGTTGGAGTGATGCATTGCAATATCTTTCTCTGTGGTCGCGTGTATTATTGGTTGTATGTATGTTTGCTGGTCGTCGACTGGTGTGAGGGTGCATACATTGTTGGAGTGTTCATTGATTATCATCTTTTGTCGTTTGATTTCATTCAGGTTTGAAAGTGGTGTGGCTTGATTTCCTGCTATTTGTGGGGAGTTGTTCATTGTCCCTTGCAGTGCTATTCCTTGAAGTTATATACCAGTCAGAGGAACCACAGAGTTGTTGCTGCCATCGTTTGTTCAGAATTTTTGCTGGTGGAGCCCGCGTGAAGGAAATAGCCATTGCATCTAGTTTAGAGCATAGCCACCACTGAGCCACCGATCTGTGTTGAGGAGAAATCATTCGTAGAGTGTTGTCACCATTGTTATTGCGAGTTGTGTTCAAGGATCTGCATTCTTAGGAGCTGATCTTGAAGGAGAACTTTGGTTGCGCGCCTGCTTAGAGGGCCATAAAGCCGAATCGTCGTGAGTGAGCATAGGGTTGCCTACCTACTGTAGATTCACCGCTATTATTAGATCCTAAAGAGGTATTTCCAGGGTTTTTTTGAGCTGTTCAAAGATTTTCTGCAGAAATGTCAACTTCATTCCTAGAAAATTATCTGAATGAAGCATCCAAGCTGGATGGCGATAATTACATTGATTGGAAATTTAAGATATTAATGATTTTTGAAGCATGGAATGTGTGGGCTATTGTAAAAAGAGATGAATCCAAGCCCACAGGTGTTGCTGGAATAGATTGGGAGAAAAGAGAAATGAAGGCTAAAGTGTTGTTGCGGATGTCTATCAAGGACATCATAATTCCACACATTAGAGACTGTAAAACATCCAAGGAGACCTGGGAAATATTGAAAGGTTTGTATGAAACTACAAACTCAAATAGAATTTTGTTTTTGAAGACTAAGTTACTATCCATAAAAATGGAAGCAAATGAAAATATTACCACCTATGTTTCTAGAATTAAAGATTTATGTGACCAACTAAGTGCAATTGGTGAGAAAGTTTCAAATTATGACATGGTAACTATTACACTAAAAGGTTTAATCAGAGATTATCATGTCTTTATTTCAAGTCTATGAGGTAGAGTACAACCACCTACCTTTTCTGAATTGACAGGGATTCTTCTACAAGAAAAAGAAAGAATCAAGGTGTTTGATATGAACTCTCATACTTCAAAATTGGCGTTAGTATCAAAAGGGAAACAACCATACAATGGAAAGCCATGGGACAGAAACAAAACAGGCAAGTTTCAACCAAGGAATAGAGGTATGACTCAATCAAAATTTGATGCACATAATAAGAAAAATGATGATTGTTTTTATTGTGGGAAACCTGCTCATCATGTTAAAGATTGTTATAAAAGGAAAGCTAATGAATCCAAACAGAAGTTCAAAAGACATAATGGAAATTATGTGAATAGTGACACCTCTATCAATGATGGTTTTAGGAATCTAAAGTTGTTTATTTCCAAAGATGCATTATCCGTAGAATCTGATGATGAAAGTGCATGGTTCATAAATTCAGGAGCCTCAACTCATATGTCTTGTAACAAAGAATGGTTTGATTAATATCATGAGAGCACAAATGATACACACATATATTTAGGAGATAACAGATCTCATTAAATTCAGGGATATGGAGTAATATGTGTGAATTTTCCTAATGGGAAAATAAAACAAATCCACAATGTGTTGTATGTTCCAGGCATCAAAAAGAACTTGATATCTGTTTCCACAATAACTGATCAAAATTTGAATGTCGAATTTATGCAGTCTAAATGTTTTGTGAAGGATATTCAGAATCATTATAAAGTCATAGCCATATGCGCCTAAATGTTTCCAGGAAGGATATTCATAATCATTATAAAGTCATAGCCATAGGAACAAGAATTGGAGGTTTGTATAAGCTTGATGTAACAAGGGGCACTCATCAAGCATTAACATCTACAACAATGTCAACAGTTGAGCTATGGCATCACAGGTATGGACATCTTAATCAAAATGACTTAGTGCTACTTCAGAAGAAATCGATGGCTGAAGGACTTCCTGTTTTGAAAATTGAGCATATAGAACGTGAAGCTTGTGCACTAGGTAAATAGCATAGGGAAGAATTTCCAGTGCATAAAGAGAAGAAACAGAGAGATACTGATGTCTGTGGTCCCATAAAAACTATGTCACTTGGAGGTGCAAGGTATTTTCTTATGTTTTTTGATGATAGATCTAGATTCATTTGGGTTTATTTTACAAGGAAAAAGAGTGATGTATTTGAAAATTTTAAGGAGTTTAAAACTATGGTGGAAAACCAGACATGCAAATGCATCAAGATTCTAAGATCTGATCAAGGTGGAGAATATACCTCAGGAGATTCTGATAGCTACTGCAAGAACAATGGGATCATTCAACAATTCACTGTGTCGCATACACCACAGCAAAATGGTGTAGCTGAAAGGAAGAACTTGACATTAGTGGAATGTGCTCGCAGCATGTTGAAAGGTAAAAACATTTCTAATGGTTTTTGGGCAGAAGCCATTAACACTGTTGTTTACTTAAAGAATAGAAGTCCAACTAAGATTCTAGATTCAAAAACATGTTTTGAAGTTCTTTATGGTTATAAACCTGAGGTTGGTCATTTAAAAATATTTGGTTCAAAGGCATTTTCTCATATTCCCAAAGATGAGAGAAGAAAACTGGATGCAAAATATGTTAAGTGTATATTCATTGGTTATTGTGATGATCATAAGTCATACAAGTTGTTTGATCTTAGTACCCATAAGTTGATTGCAAGCAGAGATGTGATTTTTCATGAGAATACAGATGATGAGATAAGTAAAAATGATGTTTGGTATACTCCTTATGACAATGATGCTCATGCAAAAGTTGAGATAGATGATGAATATGAATAGGTACAAGAACATGAATAGGTATAGGAACAAAGTGGAAGGAGCATGGATACTACAGACACTCTTGAATCACTCAGAAAGGATCTTATGCCACAGAGAAGAAGAAATGAAAGTGGTGGAACTCAAAGGAAGTCATCACGAACAATTCAGGTACCTTCTAGGTATAATGATTATGCATTGATGACACAAGTAATGAATGTTCTGGAACATGTTACTTATGAACAAGATAAAGATCATAAGGAATGGAAAAATGCAATGAATGAAGAATATGAATCGATAATGAAGAATGAAACATGGGAATTAACAAAACTTCCTGAAAACAAAGTTCCCATAGGATGTAAATGGTTGTATAAAACCAAATTTAATGCAGATGGAAGTGTTGACAAATACAAGGCTAGAATAGTTACAAAAGGGTATTCCCAAAAGGAATGAATTGATTATGAGGACACTTTTGCACCTATAGCTAAGTTAAATACAATTAGAGTCATGATTGCATTAGCTACACAACACGATTGGAAAATACATCAGTTAGATGTTAAATCTGCATTTCTGAATAGCGATTTAAAAGAAGAAGTTTATTTGGTTCAGCCTGAAGGATTTATAAAGAAAGGAAAAGAGGATCTTGTGTGTAAACTAAAGAAAGATCTATATGGTTTAAAACAAGCACCCAGATGTTGGTATATCAAAATTGATTCATTCTTTACTCAGAAAGGTTTTGTGAAAAGAAAAAATGATCCTAATTTATATGTCAAAAAGGATGAAAATGGGAATGTTTCTTTGGTATCTTTATATGTTGATGATTTGATTATAATAGGAAATGCTTCTCACTTGATTGAAGATATTAAAATTCAGTTATCACAGGTGTTTGAAATGAAGGATCTTGGTGAAATACATTATTGTTTAGGTCTGGAAATATGGAAAGAAGATAGTAAAACAATGGTCACTCAAAGTAAACACACAAGGGAAATACTGGAAAGATTCAATATGAATGAATGCAAGGCAGTGTCAATACCTTTAGAACAGAATGCAAAGTTATCTAGTGTTGATGAAACTAAAGAAGCAAATGGGACGTTGTATCGCGAGTTGGTGGGAAGTTTGAACTATCTCACTACTACTAGATCAGACATAGCATATTCAGTCAGCATCCTTAGTCAGTTCATGGCAAAGCCACTTGAAATCCACTAGGTAGCTGGAAAAAAAGTCCTTCGATATCTGAAAGGAACTGTTAATTTTGGTATTATGTATACTGATAATTGTGAGGTTGAGTTTCCAGGTTACTCTAATTCAGATTGGGCCAGAAATCCTGATGACAAGAAATGAACTTCAAGATATGCATTTAACATTGGTACAGGGGTCATGTCTTGGAGAAGTAAGAAACAACCAATTGTTTCTTTATCATCAACAGAAGCTGAATACAAAGCTCTATGTAATACTACATGTGAACTTGTTTGGTTAAGGAGAATTCTTGAAGATATTGGCAATAAGAAAATGAAGCCTACTGAGAATGTGGTTGACATCTTTACCAAGTCTCTTGGAAATATGATTTTTGAAGAATGTAGGAAACAGTTAGGTGTGGTAGAGAATCCATATCTCCATTAAGGGGAAGAGTTGGAATAATAATGCCAAAATGCTTAAATTAGTATTATGTTAGATTGTTAGGATATGTGTAAGTAGAGATCCATTCTGATCCTATTTCTAAGGTGTTAGTTAACAACTCTCAGAGCTTATAAATGTAATCATTTCTTGATTAATGTATGTGTTGAATCGTGAGTTCTATCTCACTTTCTAAATGTCTTGTCGTGGTACCTTTCTTGGAGGATGAAAAGAAATAGGAAAGAAGAAAATCCAATACAATGAAGGTTGACCCGATGCTTCAACAACGAGCAGCGATTGAGTAAGTAGTTGGGGGCATCCAGATTTTGATCATAGAAATGCACAAACTGACATGTCGATTGGCCAAAATAAGTGCATGTTGATTTCAAGCTCACCACGATGAAACCTGAAGATATCAAGGTAGCTTGAGGTGATAGTATACAGTAACAAACATTAGAGAATGTATTGTCAGTTTTCCATGCTGAGGCCTAAGAGTATGGGGAGACTTTTATCAACAAATGGAGGCCTTTCGCTCTTTCGGTGGCACAATCTTTGCCATCATTTCCAAAATGTGGTTGGAGCTATACAGAAACACTATCAACAAGTGGAGGCCTTTCCCTCTTTAAGTGGCATAATCTTTGTCATCATTTCCAAAATGTGGCTAAGCCATAAAAAAACACTATGGATTGATAAAATGCAAAATGCAACCTCAATGCGAAATGTATGTAAATTCCTCAAATTTTATTTCTTCTTCCTTCATGGAATTTCGTTTTTTTTTCATTTATTTTTGAATAATATTTAGAAATCCTAAATGAATCTTCCTTATTTTATTTTTTATTTTAAGGAGGAGGGGGCTCTCGATTTTGACCTTCAATTTTTGTTGATAGCATAGGCGGAAGAAATTAGAGTAACATCTACTAGAGTTTAGATCAATATAATTTACTTGTATATAATTGAAGTATAAATTGTATTCGTATTCAAGTAACCTATAATTATGGGCATTTAGGGTATTCATTATATTTAATTGTAATGATTTCATCGTTTTATATTAATATTATTTTAAATATAATAAAAATATTAGTTATGAAATATTAATTCTGTTTTATATTAATATTTTTTTAAATATAATAAAAATATTACTTATGAAATATTAATTAGGAATTATATAATTATGAAATATTCTGTAAATTATAATTACAATAGTAGGTAGAATGAATACTTTATGTTATTTGTGCAAACCAATAAACTCATTCACAACCTTGATTAATGTTGTTATATCACTGTAAACTAGCAGCTCAACTTTTCATAGAGAAGTGGCAAGGAAGAGTTATAACCGTGAATAACATTGCACTCAACTATAAGCATTAAACAATTTCACAATTGCAGCATTCTGCAATGTATATATACTAAAAGATACTTCTATAATAACATCATATAAGAAGAATGGTATGCAATGTATATATACTAAAAGATACTTCTATAATAACATGATATAAGAAGAATGGTATTTGTTATTCCTAGTCTTGGATGCTCCATGAGCTTATACCAAATGGGTAATGAGGGAGATTTATAACTCGAATTTCATGTTAAATCAAATATATGTAGAAGTTTACTAAATGATTTATTGGCTTTGATGATGATATTCAAATCAGCTCTTTGATGACACTCAAATCAGCTCTTTTTCCATGGCGTGTCACATGGTGTATATTTAAATCAAATTTGCAGCAATACATAACATTGTCTTTTGATAATCTAGCGAAAAGAACGTGCCCTTCTATAAATGTAAATTTGTTGCTGTGAACCGTGTCCTTTGATAAATTCAAAGCATAGACTCTCGGGCGTCCAGCTTGTCACTTGTGCACCAAGAAAGACACATAGATATATATTTTCACTTGGACATATCGTAAGCGATGTAAAAGGAAATTGGTATGAGTGATTAATTCTGTAATTATTATATATATTGATGCAGGAGAGTATGTTTTTTTAAAGGATAATCATCAATAATCTAATCACAATGTGAAAATTTAGGATTAGTTGGTGGGAAGTTGTATGTATATTTTTATCATTTAATAAAAGAAATAATACTAAATTAATCTAATAATTATAATGACTCTTTCAAAATAACACATCAAATATTATATTACTCTTTCAAAATAACACACCACATACTATATTAGACTTATATGCCATCATGGTCATACCCAATAGGTACTAACTACTTCTTAGCTTATCAATAACGCAATAGGTATTAGTTATTTGGTAGCATATCTATAATATAATTAATTCAAGTATGTCTTAGTTATTTCGTAGATTATCTATAATTAATTCAATATAGAGGTATTTGATCAATTATACTACATTATATTATAGTTGGTAGTCATTAGTAGCCTTAATATACAATATTCGATCGATTCAATTGCTTAAACTTTGATTGAAAATATTTTTCCATTCTCAAATGTTGTACAAAGCAAGAGGAAAATAATAATTTTTTTTGTCATATATAAATTACTTTTATAGCTAACCATATACATTTGGAGTCTTATTGTTTAGGTGATATAATTTTTTCATTGTTAAAATATATAACTTAAAGTTCAAAGTCATTGTTACTGCTTCAAATATTTTAAGCTAAAGTTTAGAGTCATTGTTCCTTTGCACTGATGTAGGTTCTTTAAATTTCATTGACAAACGAAAATGTTGAGTAGTTGCTTTATATTTATTTATATTTACTAATTTATGTTAGTTCTTTAAATTTCACTTGCAAAACACTCCTTCGAAAATGTTGAGCCATTGTTGTCTATGTGCCACTGCCTTACTATCTTTATCCACGACCTTACTATATTTATCCACTGTCTTACTATCTTTATCCAGTTCCATTGCCATCATCAACTATTCAGATGTTTTTCCTCTACATTGTATGTTTCTTATTCTCCAGATACAAATTCATCACTGGTTCGTTGGCGGTTCAAATTTGTTCCACCTTTAATTATCATTCATCATACAATTATTGATTCATCAGTAGTTCGCTAGGGGTTCATATAGTGCATCTGCAATTTTGTGCCACCTTTAATGGGTTCATATAGTGCACCTGCAATTTCGTTCCACCTTTAATAGTTAGTAAGACCGGTAACTTTCATTCCTCTTTACTGTGTGCAAGTAGGAAATTGAAAATTTTGGATTCGCTAATTTTCATTCCTATTCATTGTTGCTAATTTTCTTTCCTATTCACTGTTTACAAGTAGGAAATTGATTTTTTATTCCTATTTACTATTTGATAGTAGGAAATTGATTTGGTATTAGAAAAATATATCTACGTTGACAAAAAAATTCATTCCAAGTTCGTAAACTAACAACAAATATTGATGGTGTTTCTAAAGTTTAGATTGAAATATCAAAAAATGACGTAGACCTATTGATGGTATTTTTGAGCTTGATCGGCTCTTTCAACTCCCTGCTAGAATCTCAATTTCAGTCGATCCACAAGTCCTTTTGGAAGCTCTCTTGTGCAAACAACACTAGACGCAAGATCCACCCTTTCGTGCGACCATAGTGCTATGACCAAGGCCCAATTCCAAAGGTGCTTGTCCCAACTCGAAACTCGTGAGTTCGTGAGTCGTGACTTCCGACTCTTGCTTCTCAATCCCGTGATATCCGAGATTATGAAATGGGTATAGCTCCCCTCTGTCAGCGCCCTCCACACGTGACCACCGTCTAAGCTTAGTGCTAGCTCCTCCTGCTACTCGCCACTTCGCAAGTTGTGGCATCCGACCTTGGCACCTTTCTTTCATGAAACCCTGAGAAGCGATGTTGACTTTTCTCCTCACGTTCTCGCTACTCTCAACTTCGCAAGTTTCAATGTCCACCTCTTGTGCTCTTATCTTGTGAATCCCCGAGACGCGAGAATTCAATGGATTATTGACTCCTTCCTCCAGGAGACACGTGTTCACTTGCCAATCACGCGAGCCCCACCTTGTGGTTCTACCACGTGTCCCTCGTGCCCAACTTTGGCACTTCGCGACTTCGCTTCCTGAAGCGCTACCTCCTTTGTATCCCAACACCCGAAGTGCCGAGACCTCGAACGCCTTGCTACTCCTTATCGCAACTTGTGGCTTCGGGACTTTCGGGACAAAAGTCTTGACTTCCTAACCGTCGATATGCCGAAATGCCGAAATTTCGACACGTCGTCAATGCGGTCCCACAACGGAACTTCCTGCCTTTTTGGATTTTCGGACTTCACGACTTCGCGAATCCTGATGTTAAGTTTTCGACTCTTCAACCCATGAAACCTCGAAATGAGATTACGTGAGTGATTCAATGGCCCCTGTTGGCTCAGATCCTATGGTTTTCCTATCTCCTCGCGATTCGCCACTCGCGACTTGGAGCACCCAATCTTTGGGCTCTCACCTTGCGAACCTCCGAGTTTGCGAGATCCCTTGATCTCTTCCACCTGTCCTCCTTCGATGGACGATCCTGATCTTCTCACGACTTCGCCACTCGTGAAGTCAAAGGACTTCCCTTTCTAACCTCCGATGTCTGAATCCCCAATATGGGTGATCTCGTGACACGTGTCCTCCTTCTAACGAATGGCTTAGATTCTTTCGCGGTTTTGCGAATTCGCCTTTCGCAACCTCACGAATCTTGATGCAAAGGTTTTAAACCGTAACTTCCCTGCTCCTCTGCACAATCCAACAACTCTTGAGACTTCGCGAATTCTCAACGGAGAATTCCGACCATCTAATGCCTCCTTGACGACTCTTGCGAAGCGAACACAGTATTCCTTCGCTGGAACTTATCTTCCTGCAAGTAAATTTGCAACGCCTCCCCTTTGAACGCTTCAAGGTACTAAACCTCCCGAGCTTTTCTTTGACGACTTCGAAGATCCTATCCCTCCTGAGCTAGATTTGAAAAATCCTCAAGTTCTTTGTGGAAAATTCCTGTGTGCACTCTTTGCAGCACTTCTTCAAATACACTCCAAGTATTTAAATTCTTAGACTTTGTGCACTCTTTTTGCAGTAGCAGTCATTCAATTCATCTCTCAGGTTGCAACCTCTGAAAATCTACTTGGCCTTTTCACACCTTGCACGGCTCCTGTGCTTAACTTGCACTTCTGTGAGAATGAGAACAATGTTATCCCTCCTGAGCTTGCAGAGACGAATTCTGACTTCTTTCAATGCACACCTTGTATACAATTTCACTGTAGTCCTTGTATGAAAACTCTCGCTCAGACAGAGAAACAATTGAAACTCATTTCCTTACTCTCCCTCTCTTCAAATTTCAGACATTAAATATGAAATCCTACATTCACGCATCAAAGAAAATTCATAACGGAGAGTAAACCAACATATATCAATCATCATGTACAAACACAGAAAGCAATTGAACACCATGAGTCTAAACTAAAGATCTTTGTATTAATCCAGAACTTTTGTACATGGGTTTTTACTCTACACAACTCTTTGCTTCTTCTTCTCTATCCTCTCTTGATTGATTATGCTGCTAATGTTACAATGATACAAGTGAGGGTGTCTATATCTGTTTTCCCTCCATCTCCTCAAACTATCTAATCTAAGAATTCAAAGCTACCTACTTCCATTTACTAGCATAAATGACTCTTAGTCCTTTAGATGAGAGCGAGAAGCTCAAGGTCTGATTGCAATCTACAAGTATTCTCTTTCTTAACTATTACATTTAAGTTTGGCGTATCACACTTCAAAACATTTCAAACAATTCATCATGTGCCAAAATGCGTTGGTGTTTTGTCCCACTCTCACTTGTTGTTGTGATGCTCCTGCATCATACTCCCTCGCTTGAAAATGTTCATGGGCTCCTGTCCATGAGCTCTTGCACGGTCTGTCCATGCTTTTGTATCTCTGCTTCATTCTCTCAGCTGGCATCTTCAACTTGATGTCCCTTCCACTTGACCAACTATTCAAAATATTCCCTTCTTCTGGTCCTTTTGATAACTCTTTTGTCTAGTATGCTTTCCATTTGTGGCTTCTCTGCAACTGGCATCTGTTTAGTCCAATGAACCTCTGGTTGTTCATCACTTGTTCTTGCTTCCTCAACTTTGTATGGGTACAAATCTGAGACATTGAATATCGGAGAAATTCCGATCCCATCGGGTAATTCAATCTCATAAGAATTTGCCCCAAATTTCTTCAATACCTTACATGGTCTGATCTTATTCATATTTAGTTTGTTATATGTCCCCTTCGGGAATATTTCCTTTCTTAGATGTGCCAGAATCAAATCGCCAAACTCAAACTGAAGTTGTCTCCTGTGTTGATATGCTCTGCGCTTATACTCTTGGCTCGAGTTTTTCAATCGCTCCTTCACCTGGCTGTGAAGTTCCTTCATTGCTTCGGCAAAATCTTTTGCACTAGATCTTCTTATCTCATCCCGTTTTGAATCCCTCAGTTTAGATACTCCTCTTGGATGTGTCCCATAAACAATTTGGAATGGACTCTATCCTATGCTTCTGTTGATTGAATCATTATAAGCAAATTCCTCCCGTGGCAGAATATTGTCCCACTGACTATGGTGTTCTGTCACCAAGCTCCTCAGCAAGTCTCCCAAACTTCTGTTCACAACTTCTGTCTGTCCATCTGTCTGAGGATGATAAGCTGAACTGAACGACAATCTTGTTCCCATCTTTTTCCATAAGGTCCTCCAGAAGTGTCCCACGAACTTGGTGTCTCGATCCGAAACTATGCTCCTTGGTAAGCCGTGAAGTCGAATGACTTCTTTGAAAAACAGATTCGCAATGTGAGTTACGTCACTGGTTTTTTGACATGGTATGAAGTGTGCCATCTTAGAAAATATATCATCCACCTGTTAACTCCTCAAATAAACTAGTGGATTTATTTGCTATTTTAGGTGATAGGTTGTAACCTCAAGTCATTTTTTTTTAAGTTTCTGTAGTTACTAAGCTTGGGTTTTGGTTTTGTCTTAGAAAATAATGTGATCCATGAAGTCTTCTTTTTTTAAATTTCCATAATTCACTTTCAACAGCTAACATATGTTCAAAATTTGGGTGTGCGCTGAGGAAAGTGTCGACTTTCAGCAGCTAAGGAGCACTTTTCATTAATGGGTGCGCTATTGAAAGTGGTCAATTTCGAAAGGTCTGACAATCAAAGTTCATGGGTGGCGCATTGTGGAAAGTACATGTTTTCCACAACTACGAAGCGGTTTTTTACAATGTGGCACGCTGTTGAAAGTAACTACTTTCCACAGCTAAGGAGTGTCTTCTATAAAGCGGTGCGCTGTTGAAAGTGCATACTTTCCGCAGCTAACAGGGGTTTTCCAAGGGGTCGCGCGCTGGTGAAAGTGGCAAGCAAGCAGATTGACAGAGGCGCTTTCGACAGACCGTTGTTTAAGAAGAGCGGGAATCACGTGCGTGATATCCACGACTGAAAGAAATGATGATGTGATCATCCCACGTCAGGCAAATCCAAGGCATGCGCCGATAAGAGTGGGCAATGATACAAACTCAATTACACATGTCAGGATATGACTGTAATTCGAATTTGGTCCAGAACCCACGCTCAATGCTCATGACATCCGGGATGGCAAGTTCGTGTTCGGTGATGCAGGTACAGAGGAGGTACCGTCAGCCTGACACCATCAAATCAAACAGTGGTTTCATATCACAAATCATTTCCAGAATGATGTTGAAGTTTTCATTTGTTTCAAAACAGAGCCGAAGCCCGAACTGCTTTCAACAATGCAGAACCTCGGCTAGACTAGGTCGTTACAAGGGTTACAATTGTCAAGTTTTTCGAGCAACAGAATGGTGAGAAAACGCAGTGGCACTCTACTCAAGAAAGATATGGATAATTTGTCCTTTATACAATCACATCCCGGAGTCCAGAAGTATTTTTCGAATGCAGGGTGTATGGAATTCGTCGAAAGGTTGCAAGTTGGGTGCCACCAGACTACAGCAGAAGCCTTTGCTAAGACTTTCAATGGAAATAAAGCTCGCATTGGGTCCATGGAAATCAGAGTGAATGAGGCTATCATTGTCGCAGCTACAGGTTTGCCAAGAACTGGTCAGAGCTGGTTCAAAACCACTGCTCCTAAAAATTTGGATTTCAGATTTTATTTGAAAGAGGGGTACAGGCACAAAGCATGGAGAAAAGTTATGCTTGTTTCATATCTAGATGAAGAATGGAAAGAATTGTTCAAGGGTATCCAATTGTACATTACCTCAGAGGGAAGATATGATAAACTAATGATGTACCACTTTAAACTACTGGATCACTTCACAGGCAAGACCCCTATTAATTTCCCTTATTTCTGATATCAAAGTCTGACTAAGGTATGCAAGAGGATTAGAGCTCAACCCTTAAGCGTGAAAACTACTCTGTGTCACCTCGGCCTCATAAAATTGATTATCCTGGAAGAATTGAAACAACAGGGGAGGAGCTGGGAGCACTTTCTGTTCTGGGAAGGTTTTGAAACCCAGAATCAGACTGCAAATGAACAAGTGAAGGGTTCCATGAAACAATCATCTCCTCAAAACAGCTCAAGAAGAAGGAGGGCCTTGCCAGGACCTTCAGAGGATAGAATATCTGGAATTAAACCCCATAGGTTGAAGAGAAAGTTGAACTTTAAGCAGACCACCGAGCAGACTACACAGCAGAATACAGGGCATCCTACAGAGCAGAGTATAGGTAAGAATATACTTAACTTGCCTTATTCAGATTCAGACTCTGAGCAGCAAGACCAATGCCCTATCATCAAGAGTTCTGAGCAGTCAGCTGAGTGTGCACAGAACTATGAAACCTTCAGTCAGATAGAACAAGGAGAATCATCAAAAAAATCCAAATCAAAGAAGTCTCAGAAGATCAAACATCTCAAGAAGGTAATTGCCCAGCAGGAGGTCTTGGAGCGGGTGATTAAAGAGAGGTATAAGAAGTTTTCTGATAACTTCGCCAAGACAAATGTTGCGTTTGAAAGATTGGCTAA
>SNQJ01S0115830.1:9723-32567 GCA_010110895.2 Picea sitchensis | reverse complement strand
GTTCATAGTAGGGTTCTCTAAGATTTCTCATCCCATCACTTCTTTAAAAAAGTAGGGGACTAAATTTGAATGGAAACTCAAGTGTGAAAATAATTTTAATCTGTTGAAGGAATTACTTACTAGTGAACCTATGTTAAAGATTGCTAACCCAAATGAAATTTTTGTGGTATGTACAGACGCTTGTAAGGAAGGATATGGGGGATTCCTCTCGCAAAATGGAAATGTCATTGGATATGATTCCAATAAGCTTAAGGAGAATGAGAGGAACTATGCCACACATGAATTGGAACTTGTTGCCATTGTTCATGCCTTGAGGATGTGGAGGCATTATCTCATGAGGAAGAAATTTGAATTAAGGACATACGACATTGGATTGAAGTATTGTTTTTAGCAGAAGACCTTGAATGCCAGGAAAACAAGATGGCTGGAATTTTTAAGTGAATATGACTTCGATATCAAGCATATCAAGGGAAAGGAGAATAAAGTTGTCGATGCACTTAGTAGAAGAGTGCATCTCATGCATGCTACTACTGTCGGTATGCATCAGTCAGGCTTGAAGAGAAGAATTTTAAATGGTCTTGTTACAGATCAACATTACCTACAGGTAAAGGAAAACTTACAGCAAGGAAATGTACAATAGAAAATAAAGGAGTACGAGATAAAGGAAAATGGACTACTCATGCATAAAAATAGAATCTATGTTCCTAGTTCTCGAGAAATGAGGAATTTGGTTTGAAGGAAATGCATGATGTTCCTTATGTTAGACAACCGGGTTACCATAAAAAAATTACAATAGTAAGAAGCCATTTATTTTGGGCAGGAATGAAGATGGATGTTTCTGATTACATCGCTCGATGTATGGAATGTCAGAAGGCGAAGGCTGAGCATACGCACCTAACGGGTTTGTTGCAACCATTGTCGATCCCAGAGAAGAAATGGGAAGTGATCACCATGGATTTCATCACAGGATTACCCAGAATGAATAAGCAACACAATTCAATCATGGTGGTATTTGGAAAATTAACAAAGGCTGCTCATTTTGTGCCAGTGAAGACAACGCATACAAAAACTAATACTACAGAAATTTTCATGAAGGAAATTGTTAGGTTGCATGGGATACCTAGGACAATCATCTCGGACAAGGATGCAGAGTTTAACTCTAATTTCTAGAGGGGTTTGTTTAAAATATTTGGCACAAATATAAAATTTAACACAATATATCATCCGCAGACAGATGGGCAAACAGAGAGGATCAATCGAATAATTGAAGACATGCTGAGAATGTATGTGAGGATAAGCCATCTAAGTGGGAAGATTACTTACACTTGGGTGAGTTTTCATATAACAATGTGTATCATGCTTCATTGAGAATGGGCCCATTTGAAGCCTTGTATGGTAGGAAATGCAATACTCCAGTGAGCTAGGACAACCCAATAGATAGGGAGGTACTTGGGCCAAAGTTGCTCAAGGACATGGAAGACCAAGTGGTCAATATTAAGTAGAATTTAAAGGCAACTCAAGATAGACATAAATTTTATGCAGATAAGAATAGGACAGTTAGAGAATTTAATGTAGGGGAGCATGTACTTTTGAAAGTGAAGCCCAAGAAAATCTCTTTGAATATGGGTAGTTGTACAAAGCTGGCAGCCAGATTCTATGGTCCATTTGAAATATTGGACAGAATAGGGCCAGTTGCATACATGCTTGCATTGTCTGCTTCCATGAATGTGCATAATGTGTTTCATGTATCTTTACTAAATAAATATGTACATGATCCTAACCATGTTATTGATTAGCATCTGATTTAGGTAGAGACAGAGGGAGACTTTTTGGTTCGATCAATGTGGGTATTGGACAGAAAAGTCAAAATGCTCTGGAATCGAGTTATAGAACTGGTAAAAGTTCATTGGACCTGGTATGGTCCTGAAGAAGCTACCTGGGAGCATGAAGATGCCATGCAGGAAGAGTACCCACAACTTTTTGAATAAATCTAAGATTTTGATCTATGTTTTGTATATACACTAAGGACAGTGCCAAACTAAGGGGGAGGGGATGTAACACCCTAGTTTTTAAACCCCCATTTTAAATAATGTATTTTTATAATGTTGGGAGGCCATAGTGACTAGATAATTATTGAAGGGCCAATATTCCCAAGAAATGTAATATTTTGATCATTAATAATAATAAACACATTGTTGGCTGCTAGATGGACAAGGACTAGAGTTATAGGGGGCTATTATTCCACAAGAGAGGGAGCTTGAGGGACTAAGTGTTATTCCCATTTTTTTATTAACCTTTTTGTCTAAGGGAGGGGATTGGTTACATGAAGTTCTTGGGGAAGGCCAAGAGTTTCTTATTTTCCCCACGAGGTTAATTAAACCCACCTCTGCTCTGATGGGGGGTTGGATCGATGAATTGGTTGTTGATTTCTCGTTCACTCACTAATTATTCCCTCACACACTCCCATGCACTCCCTGACCCATTCATCGACCCATCCTCACCTGCGTATTGGTTTTCAAAGAAAAAGGTAACAAAGTTGCTGAAGAATTATCCACAGGATAGTTGGTTTTAGTGGTCACTGGTGTGATCCAGCCATGACCTAGGGATTGCATTTCTGAAATTCATTGGTCTATGACCTGTTTTTCTCACAACTGCGAGTCCTGAGAGTTCAAACATTTATATTCTAGACCAGCTATGCTGGAATCCCTAGCAGGAAGGAGAAGGACTACTTAAGGGACTGCGTGGCAGAGAAGGGTGGAGGTCCATTCTCTTAGGTGGCATAGGCTGGTAGAAGAGATTTGGGTACTTTGATTTTTTTGGGTGTCAAGAAATCTATGAGAGATTCAGAGTTGAATGGTTTGGGAACCCAAGTACACTCTGGAACCGTCCTTTTGGATTCATAGCCCCGACTCGAGGGTGACACTTCTGTTGAGATTTGGAGAAATGATTTCTATGGTTGGGTGGAATGTCCTTGGTCTATAGCCAATTGGTGTCATATTTCATAAAGATAAGTTCTCTCTGTCGTGATATCCCTACCTGTGTATGAATGTATTTCCGTTGTGTAATTTAATTGTCATCTACATGTGTATGAATGTATTTCCACTGTGTATATTTAATTATTGTTTAATGTAATCTTTAGATTATGCATGATTGTTGGATATTGTTGTGCATGTTGTTAAATCTGTTATATTATTCATCCTTAATGACTAAAGAAGGTATTTGTAAGAGAAAAAAGTATGAGGGCAAGATTGCAGGTAGTGTACTCAGCCTGTGGGTGTTAGGGTATGTTACAGACACAGATTTGAATCATCGATTTTGGACGTTATAGTCAAGATCACGAGATGGATGATCCCGTGTCATTGAGGGGATATAATTTGTGAGGAGTTTAAGGAATCGAGGGTGGGTCACAATTTGAACCCTAGTTTTGTTAAGAGGGAAAGTGGTGGTTGGAGGAGCATTGCAAGCCCAAAAGTGGTTTAACTCCAAATCTCTTGTGTCCACACATGCAATCGCTTGGTCATCGCCAAGGTCACGTCAAGAAGGGGTTTAGTCAGAGAAAAGTTAGCACCTGTTTGGCGTTGAGGTTGGAACAACGCTTAGGAGAGAAGTTGGGGGTCTCATACGACCTGCGCATTTGGGGAAAGGATTTGTGTAAGAGGGTTTGGGGTCTATCAGAGACCCAAAGGGTCCATCAGACTTGATTTCTTGATCGATCCTAGACCGGGATGTTGCACAACCCTCAGGAGAGAAGGGGGGTCTGCATCAATAAGCACTGATTGGTCTATAGAAATCTTCAGAGGATAAAGGTTAAATGAGGTGATAAATATGACTTACTATTTGTAAATTTTCAAAGTGTAGGAAGAAAAGAAAACATATAACTGCATCAAAGCATTAAATAAATGAATTCTGAATTAGTTAAGAAGAAATTAACACAATTTAACTTTCTTTAGCCGAGAGAATCACAAGATGAATTTTGGCCCTTTGACTATCCAATTTAAATAGAAGACAATGAAAATGGAATCAGAAATAAAGGAAATGCATACAAAGAAAGGAGACAAAACTCTGTTCACCACCATTAGAATATTTTCATGGAAACTTCAATATTTTTGCATGTGTATTCAATTTAGCTTCAGAAAATTACATTCACGTTTCGAATAGCTTAAAATCATTCCCTTTCACTTCTGCCAACCACTAATACATTTGGAGCTCCCAATATTTATACAAGATCATTTACTTCAGTTTGAAACTGATTACAATGATTACAAACAAATGTTTCAGTTTCTGAAACCAATTACAATTATTACAAATGACAGTTTCGGTTTATGAAACAGATTACAATGATTAAAATGGAATGTTTCTGTTCTGAAACTGATTATAATTAAAAACAAGAAACATTTCTTAATACAGATTCTGGCTTCTCTGGTTTTTTAGTCCCTCTCTTCGTCATCTGACTCTATCTTGACCCTTTCTGTGATTTGTTGTCTTTCCTTGTCCTCTGGACGTCATTTTCCAGGACCTAGAAAACTGCATTTGGCCTTACCGAGTTGGATTGTCTCCTTCAATTTTAGTTAGGAAATGCTCTATCTCAGATATAGTTTTCTTCCTAAAACTGAGTGGAACTCCCAAGCTGAGTTAGTGTACTGTTGAGTTGTAGTTGAAAAATGGTGGTCACACCAAGGTTTTAATGGTCTAGTATTTGAAATAATAATAAAATAAACAAAATACCACCTGTTTATACTTCCCTTCTTTTTGAGGGGAAGAGATATTAGTTTGGGGCAACCTGATTTTCACCTCGAAATGAACTTGGTGATGCCACATAGCCCTAAATGAAAACCATGGTTTAAATTTTGGCCCGCCTTCCAAAATTAACATCCACATATTTTTTCCCCCTGAAATCATCCTCGAACGTCAATCTTCAGAGTTCATGATCCACGCCATATAGGGCCCTATCCTCTTATATCTCTTTCTATTTTAGCCTTGCTCCTTCAAATTTAGCCACTTTCCTAATTTGTCAGGCTTCCAAACAAGTTTAGCTTTCCACTAGATTATGAAATATTTATTTCACACAATAAAAATTAGCATGTGATAATACATGAAAGCAATAGCTACCAAACCTACTTAGAGAATTGGAAAATTTCTTCAATAGATTACAAAGTAAGTTCTAAAATATAATTCTTAATGCATGACTCAGAATAATAATTGTCTAAAAACTTTGAGTTTTACATGTGAGAAAGTTCTCCATACTTCTAGCCTCAAGAAGTTGATCCAAGACTATTGGTATTAAGCCTCATAAATATCCATAAGATACGAGCCAAACTCGATAATAAATAGTGATTATCTTTAGATTTTTTGCCATTGTATGATTTATAAATTTTAACTTCTTCATTCAAGTCAAATATCTATCTCTATTGTAGCAACATGGCTCCTAAAGTTTTGTATACCACTTATTGAGAATAAAGATCTGTAAGGAATTGCATAACAATGCTTGTTGAGAGACTAATATCATCAAGGTTTTGTATATTATCAAAAATATTCATATTATCCATCCAACCAAAAAAATACACCAAAAATTACACAAGAGGTGTCATGGCGTCCATAGCAACATCATCTTGTTAATTTTCTAAAAAAAAATTGATAGAAGCCAAAGAAAGAAATAAATGAAGTATTTACTAAGGAAATGTGACTAAATAATTGATGCCCAAAAGACCTTGATTTTGGTCCCATGTAGATTTCCTAACATGTTTGTAAAGTTTTTGAGCCATTTGGGTTCATCAATATCTCTGTGACTTCAAGTTCCTTTTGTATCCCTTGTGTTAGCACATAATCATGTATAGGGTATTTTTCTAAGGGAAGCGTCCCCTTGGGTGAAAAGAGAGTGTGGAAAACCCGTTTATCCCAATGTTTTAAAAGGGGCAAGTGCTTCATTTTAACAAGCAGGCAGGTTTGGACGATCAAGATTTGCCTGCCTAGATCTGTGACCAAAGTTTCATTTCAGACCCCCCTCGTCGTTCTACCTTTAACGGAGGGGGGGAGGGGTCTGGAATTGGGCATGCATCTATCAGTGGTCAAGATTAGGGCACCCAAATCAATGGTGCTCAAGTGATTCCGGACCCCCGTTTCCATTTTTCCTTTAATAAGGGGTGGGGGGGGGTCTGAAATGGAATGGTATTGTTATGGGGCCCCCCTCCTATCGTGTCGCCTCCTGTGCCATCTTTTCCCCTGACATATATTCTCCACTTGTCTGCTTGACATGGCCCACTTCCTTTCACTCTTCCTCATAACCTCCTCATTCGTTGTTTCCCTTCATCCCTGTCTGATCACTACTCATCTACCACTTCCAATCATGTGCCCTAGTCTTCGCACTGGCCCCGATGCCTCTTCGATTAGACCGTTCAACCAGTCCAAGTGGAACTGTGAGAAGACCTCCACGTCCCAAGAGTGCAAAGTTGGTCGGGCCATTCCCGATCCCAAGGAAGCAATTATTGAAGTTGTTGGAGGTGGTTAGACATCGTCTCCACTATTAATGGAAAGTTCAGGAAAGGATTAAAGGCATGTCAATTCATCCGCAGGGTTGTTAGGAGTCTGATTGCATCTGTCATGAGTGCACGATTGCTCAGAGACTACATATGCAGACTTCCAGTAGACATGCAGACTCAATGTTTCTAATGCAAT
This sequence comes from Picea sitchensis, assembly GCA_010110895.2. NCBI lineage: Eukaryota > Viridiplantae > Streptophyta > Pinopsida > Pinales > Pinaceae > Picea > Picea sitchensis. Next base: position 25,895 of record SNQJ01S0115830.1, on the reverse strand, counting down.
GTCTCATTTTCATTGTTGTTGTTTTGTTGTGAGTATATGTAGGCAGTTTTTCCATTTTTGTAAGGGTTGATGGTTGAGCAAGGCTCTCGATCATAAAGTTTGATAAATAATTGGTTCCTCTAGTTATGTATTGGCACTTGAGACTTCTTGTTTAATGAATGTCAACCTCTTTTCATCTCTCTGTTAACACTGTGTTAGAACAGCTCAAAATTGGAGGATCCAGTTGAGTTGCGGTGTTATACGATGATGTAGGTTGGATCACTATAATAGTTTCATTGTTTCTAATCAATGCTTATATTTTCTCAACGCTGAATGATTTGGAATTGGAAGATCCAGTCAAGTCACCTTTCAGCTCCTCTGAAACTTTGAACCAAGAGGATCTTGTATTCTGAGTTTTTCCTCCTCAAGCTGCCGAAATGCCAGATGCCCAAGGCAATCTTGCTTGCTCCTCCTACCAAGTCTTCCATCTGCTCATTTTATAATCAACCCACTGACGTAAGTTAGATCGAGACCTCTTTTGTTTTACATACTAGGCCCGGTTTTCAGAGTTAAAGTGATACCTTCCTGGGTCTCCATCGATTTGACCACCCCATTAAATTATTTGTGACATAAAACTGATGGGCGTTGGGATCTACTTCTTCTGCAATCCAGGAGTGACTTCTGACGCTAACATTTCTGGTGCCATTTCTGGGGATGAAGTTGAATATCTTCCCTAGGATTGAATGACAATGATTAACTGATTTTGAAGGTGCAACAGATATCAAAACTATTGAGATTGCTACTGTGAACCTAGCGACTCCACTCACACGACTTTGTTGGGTGACTCCATTGATGTGAACCCACAAGCAACTCCATTGTTTCAGTCATGGCTTCTAGAGGTAGACATACAAGGTCTACTCCTCAGCTACCATTAGCACCACCTGAAGTTGACCCAGAGAAGATTATCAGAAAGGGAAAGTGCTCTAGAGGAGGTACTTCTACTACTAAACCAGGTATTTCTAATGATTTTCATGATTTTATAGAAACTCCAACCCCTTCATCTCATCCTGTTTATTTACCTTCTATTGGAGTTTCCCGTAGTCTAAATTTTGGGAGTGTTCCTACTGAGCTTTCTCCTCCTGATCTTGAATTAGTAGGAGACACCCTTGTCACTCCCCTCTCCCCCGAGGTGGTACCCTAGTTCAGACCCCTCACCTCTGAATATTTTCCTACCGCGGGTTTTACCACCGCTTCTCCTATTACCATGATTGTTGAAGAAAGGGAAACTTCTACCCCTTTTAACCCACAAACTTGTTCTCCAAATTTTCTATTGTTCCCCTCCCATCCTGTCATCTTAGTCCCTATCTTTCCAATTCAAACCTCATCTCCTCCTGGTTCCCCTATACCTATTGTTCCTATGGCAGGTGCTAATACCCCTCTAAACAGAATGGATGCCATAGTGGCTGCCATATATGCCCCCTTAATCCTACCTCAGCCTATGAATCCTCTCCCTACTGGAGATTACTTGAAATATATGCCTAAATTCACCGAAGAAGAGGACATAATTGCCGAAGAGAACCTTGTTTCCTTCTACAGTTACGCATAAAACCTGAATAATGAAAATGAAGATGTCTGGATGAGATTCTTCATCTAGAGCCTTGATGGTGAGCTGAGGAAATTTTTTAGGGGATTGGCCCCCGAATCTATTGTCGAGATTGAAGCTTTAGATAATGTGTTCCTGAGGCAGTGGGGAGATAAAAAAGATTTCATGTATTACATGACAGAGTTTGGGTCCTTGAAGAAAAAGGAAGGAGAGTCTGTCTCTAACTTCTCCATAATATTCAATAATATGTATTATAAGATCCTTGTTGAGATAAAACCCACAGAAGCCTCTTCTAAAATCTCTTATGCTAATGCTTTCGACCCTGACTTCTACCTTCTATTGAGAGAAAGAAGAGCTACCTCCCTAGCTCTAATGCAAGATGCATCCATAGAAGTGGAATCTAATGTACTGGTAGTTGACAGACTGAGAAATAAGACTGATGCAGAAAGGAGAAAGGGAAGATTTGAAGCCTCGACTTCTAGCCCCTCTGTGCCTCACCCTAAAATGGATGAATTGACCAAGATAGTGAAGTCTTTGTCCCCATAGGTGGAAGAAATGAAGGTGGAAGGGAAGCAAACATACAGAAATCCTCATAATACCAAAAGGAAAGGAAATTTTAGGAGGCCAAATAATAATGCTCCCCAGATTATGCAAAGGGACTAGAGGGGAAGAGATAGAGAAGATCAGAAGATTCAGGCCCCTCTTCAAAATAATTTTGTAGCTAATGATGAAGAAGGGGAAATAGATGGGCTTGATATTGAAATCCACTACTTTGGAGATACTTCTCCTTTTCATCATCTCACTCAATCAGCATATGATGAATCTCTCATGGACAGTCATCTAAATGAGCTGAGCAAGGGAGACAAGGCCAGCATCAACCAAAACAAGTATAACCTAAGATCCAAGAAGAACACAGGAGCACCTGATGTTCCTGAACAACTCACTAGAATGGAGAAACCTTCTAATGAAGTAGAAGACAACAACAAAGGTAAGAAGGCCCAACCCCTCTCTCCAATGGTCCAGATTCATGTTCCTTAAGTAAGGGAAATTCCAAAGCTTGCATCCTCTTTTAACTTCGAGCATGAAATTCAAAAATTATAGTTCCTATGCCCCTCTCCAAATTGATCAAACATGAAGTGTTCAAAAAATGCCTCACCAAACTATTATAGTCTGAAACCTCATGCCATCCCACAGACTTCATCAATTTGCAAGATGAAAAGCCCACAGTCGTCCTAGGTCCTATGGTAGAATATAGAAATGATTCATCCCCTCCCTTCTACATATCCTTGAACAGACATGACAAGGTGTTGCACAACTATTTGATGGATTCAAGGGCTTCCCAGAACCTCATATCCAAAACTGTCATGGAATAATTAGGACTAGAAGTCACCAGAGCCTATCATGACCTCTGTTCCTTTGACTCCAGGAAATTTCAATGTCTAGGAGTCATCAAAGATCTGGTTGGGACCTTGTTTCAGTTGCCCATGAAAAGTGTGGTCATGGACATTGTAGTGGATGATGTTCCCCACAAGTTTGGTATGTTGTTTTCAATATCCTGGATAAAAAGACTTGGGGGAACCCTGGAAATGGACCTAACTTATGCTACTATTCTATTGTTTGGGGGCGAACATAGGAGATTGTACAGAGAATCCCAACTGGCCGACATAATCAGTGATGAAGCCAATACTACCAACCATCCTATCTTTTCTCTTGACACTGATTTAGGTTCCAGTTTACTACAACTCACTAACGCTCCCAAGCCTCTTCTAAAACTCAGACAACAACCCACTACTTCTCATGAAATTTCTCCCCCCGTCACCTCTGTATGGAAAATTTTCTTTGATGGAGCCTCTTCCAGGGAAGGCACTAGTGCCGGATTTTTTTTTGTGTCGCCTTCTCAGGAAACCGTATCTCTGTCATACAAGCTAGAGTTTGAAACAACCAACAATGTGGCAGAATATGAAGCCCTTGTTTTAGGTTTAAGAGCTGCAAAGGAAATGGGGATTCAAGAGGTAGCAGTATTCAGAGATGCAGAATTGATAGTCCATCAGATCATAAACACTTATCAGGACAAGCATCCTCGAATTAGGAGTTATAGAAATTGGGTATGGGACCTAATCAATAGTTTCTTCTCAGAATTTAACATTTCATTCATTCCAAGAGAGAAGAACACGGTGGATGATTCTTTGGCTACATCAGCAAGCAATTTCAAAGTTCCCCTGCCACCCAAATTCAGATATTATGTAGAAGTAAAATACAGGCCCTCCATACCTGACAATGTCAAACATTGGAAGGTGCTTGAGGATGATCTTGAGATAAAAATATTCTTTGATATTGTTGAAGAATTTTCAGAGCTACATATTGATCAAGACCTTGTTTTAGAAGCAAAGCTTGATGATGGTAATTTTGTGAGTAAGATTGCAAAGCGTGATATTGTGCAGCTACCCAACAAACATATTCCAAAGGAACTAGTTCCTTTGGAAAGGATTTTTGATAGAAATTATGTGGCATTAAAAGAGAAAATATTAGATGATGATGTTGATACAAATCAGTGTAACATTGGCATCGAGAATGAATCCAAGTTTGTCAAATTGTCAAGAAGCCCGACAAAGGAGTAGAGGGATGAATGCGCTAAATTATTGAGGGAGTTTGTGGATGTTTTTTCCTAGACCTATGAAGACCTCAAAACTTATGACACTTATGTCATTGAGCATAAAATCCCATTGAAAAAGGAGGCAAATCCATTTAGGTAGAAACTAAGATAAATCGATCCTATGTTGTTTCCTATCATGGAGAGAGAGGTGAATAAGATGCTACACGCCCAGATCATCGTGCCATTGAGATATTCAGAATGGGTGGCCAACTTGGTCCCAGTAAGGAAGAAGAGTGGGGAAATCAAACTCTGTGTATATTTTAGAAACCTGAACAGGAGCTCAAGGAAGGACAATTACCCCTTTCCAAAGATGGAACATATATTGCAGAGGGTGACGAGATCATCCAATATTTCCATGATTGATGGCTTCTCTGGCTACAATCAAATCTCTGTTCTTCCTGAGGACAAAGAAAAGACAATGTTTACCACTCCTTGGTGCACGTTCATGTATGCTAAAATGCCCTTTGGATTGATGAATGCAGGGGAAACATTTCATCGAGCCATGGACATAGATTTCATTAGGGAAAAGGATAAGTTTGTGGTCATCTATCTGGATGACATCACAATCTTTTCCAAATATGATAAAGAACAATGTTGTCATCTCAGGACGGTTTTTCTGAAATGCAGGAGTTTTGGCCTTTCATTGAATCCCAAAAAATCTATGTTCGCCATGAAGGAGGGAAAGTTATTGGGCCATATAGTATCAGCAGTAGGAGTCAAGACTGATCCTAGTAGAGTTGAAGCAATCCAAGCCTTGTCAATCCCAAGATCCAAGAAAGAAGTCCAGTCTTTCCTTGGTAAAATTAATTTTCTAAGGAGGTTTGCTTCTAACTTTGCTGAGATGGTAAAGCTCATAACAACCATGTTGAGAAAGGGAAATGAAGTAAGGTGGAATTTCGAGGATCAAAATTCCTTTGAGCAGATAAAGAAAGCCTTGACTGAAGCTCCTGTGCTTATCAGTCCGGATTACTCAAAGGATTTCCTCATTTTCTCCTTTTCCTCATTTGACACAGTGGCTGTTGTTTTACTACAAAAAAATGATGCAGGGCTGGAGCAGCCTATTGCCTATTTTAGTAGAGCATTAAGGGAAGTTGAGGTTAGGTATGACATCATGGAGAAGTAGGCCTATACCTTGGTGAAATATCTCAAAGATTTTAGAGTCTATGTCCTACAGTAAAAAATCATTGCCTATGTCCCCTCAACTGTTGTGAAGGACATTCTTATTCAACCTGACATAGACAGGAGGAGGAGTAAATGGATAACCAAGATCCTTGAGTTTGATATGGAGATAAGGCCTACCAAATTTATCAAAGGTCAAGGTTTAGACAAGTTGTAGGCTGAAACAAATTGCAAAGCTTTAGGGGTAAGTTTCATCAATGAATGCTCAGAAAATCAACAGAATCAGCTATCTGATGCAGACCCTCAAGCAGAACCCCCGTTGGCGTGATGTCCTTGGTACAAGGATGTCATATATTTTCTGCAAGAGTTGCAGCCTCCTGATGGCCTGCAAAGAAGCAAGGCAAGATCTCTAAAGCTCAAAGCAGTCAAATATTGCCTTGTTGATCGAGTTTTATATTGGAAAGACCCCCTGGGGGTGCTTTTAAAATGTATGAATCCATAAGAGGATCAAAGGATCAATGTTGAATTTCATGATAGCCTATGTGGAGGGCACCATTTCTGGAAAACCACAACCTACAAAATCATCAGGGATGGGTACTACTGGCCCACCTTATTCACTGACGTCTGCAGAGAGGTCAGAGCCTGCATCAAATGCCAAAGGTTCTCAGGAAAGAAAAAACTTGAATCTCTGCCTTTAAAACCTGTTGTTGTTTCGGGACCTTTCCAGCAGTGGGGCCTAGAATTTATTGGGGAGATCCACCCTACTTCCAGTGGACAACACAGATGGATCCTGACTACCACATATTTCTTTTCCAAGTGGATAGAAAATATCCCCACCAGGAGTTCTTCCCACAAGGTAATCATTGGGTTCCTAGAAGACCTCATCACAAGATTCGACTGCCCAAGCAATATTGTTATTGATAATGAAGCATCTTTCAAAGATGAACGATAAGTCAAATTCTGTGAGAAATTTGGGATCAAACTTATTCACTCCACCCCATACTATCCCCAGGGAAATGGTTTAGCAGAGTCCTCCAAAAAAATCCTGATAAGGATCATCAAAATACTGTTAGAGGACAACAAAAAGTCCTGGGATTCAAAGCTGAAATTCACTCTATGGGTTGATCGAGTGACCATAAAGAGATCCATAGGCATATCCCCTTTCCAATTGGTTTATGGAACAAAATCCATTTTTCCTTTTCAGCTAGCCATACCTGTAGCAAAATTCCTCCAAGATTATCAAGGAGAGCCTGGTGATATGATCAAAAAAATTCATCAACTGGTAGAGGTCCAATAGGCTAGAGAGCAGGTGATAAACAGAATTCATGACCATTAGTAGAAGATCAAGCAGGTTTTTGACAGGAAGGCCAAAAAAGGAGATTTCTAGATGGGAGATCTAGTACTGAAATGGGATGCTCCTAAGCAAGACAAGGGCAAGCATGGAAAATTTGAATCCCAATGGGTCNTTCATGACCATTAGTAGAAGATCAAGCAGGTTTTTGACAGGAAGGCCAAAAAAGGAGATTTCTAGATGGGAGATCTAGTACTGAAATGGGATGCTCCTAAGCAAGACAAGGGCAAGCATGGAAAATTTGAATCCCAATGGGTCGGGCCTTTCAAAATCTCTGAAGTAATTTCAAATAATACCTACAGGTTATGGGATTTTTAGGGTCAAGAATTTTTCAATGGCCTTGTGAATGGGAATTTCCTGAAGAGATGTTTCTCTTTAGTCACACATGGCTCTTCTTCATTTGTAAATATTGTTTTTCTTTTATCTTTATGTTTTGAAAATGACTCCATAGCCCAACAGTAAGGAAATTAAGCTATAAAAGAGTTCTTGGAAGCCCACAGGGGACGTGCCATCCCCCATGGAGCCTAATGTTAGAACATAATCATGTACGGGGTATTTTCCTAAGGGAAGCATCCCCTTGGGCGAAAAGAGAGTGTGGAAAACCCATTTATCCCAATGTTTTAAAAGGGGTTGGTGCATCATTTTAATGAGCAAGTAGGTTTGGACGATGAATATTTGCTTGCCTAGATCTATGACCGAAGTTTCATTCCAGACTCCCCTTGTCGTTCTACCTTTAATGGAAGGGGGGGGGGCGGGGGTCCAGAATTGGGCACGCATCTCTTAACGGTCAAGATTAGGGCACCCAAATCAACGACGCTCAAGTGATTCTAGACCCCCTTTGTCATTTTTCCTTTAATAAGGGAGGGGGGGATTTTGAATGGAATGGTATTGTTATGGGGGCCCCCTCCTATCATGTTGCCTCCTGTGTCGTGTTCTCCCCTGACTTATGTTCTCCACTTGTCCTCTTGACATGGAAACTTCCTTTCACTTGTCCTTGTCACCTCCTCATTCGTTGTTTCCCTTCATCCATGCTTGATTACCACTCATCTACCACTTCCAATCGTGTGCCCCAGTCTTCACACCGCCCCCCACACCTCTTCCATTAGACCGTTCAACCAGTCCAGGTGGCATCGTGAGAAGACCTCTTCATCCCAAGAGTGCAGAGTTGGTGAGTCGTTCTCAATCCCAAGGAAGCAGTTATTGAAGTTGTTGGAGGTGGTTAGACATCGTCTCCACTATTAATGGAAAGTCCAGAAAAGGATTAAAGGCATGTTGATTCATCCGCAGGGTTGTGAGGAGTCTGATTACATCTATCATAAGTGCACAATCGCTCAGATACTGCATACGCAAACTGCCAGTAGACATGCGGACGCAATGTTTTTAATGCATTGTCTCGTTTTTGTTGTTGTTATTTTTTTGTGAGTATATGTAGGCATTTTTTCCATTTTTGTAAGGGTCGATGGTTGAGCAAGGCTCTCGATTGTAAAGTTTGATGAAGCACTAGTTGCTCTGGTTATGTATTGGCACTTGAGAGTTCTTGTTTAATGAATGTCAACCTCTTTCCATATCTCTATTAACATTGTGTTAGAACAACTTGGATATGGAGGATCCAATTGAGTTGCTGAGAAAGGATTATAGCCACTAATAGATAACTTTATAACCTTCAACTCACTAATGGTGAGAGGGGATAATTTATTACAATGCTGAAAGGACTCCTAAAATATGTTGCACTTATAGAGATACTATTGCTAACAATAGTTATATGAAAAAAGTACTACATATTGAGAAGTGGTACCTATATTTGACAATTGTACACCAATCCATTGAAACCTTTTATAGTGCCATGTGGTCCATATGATCTCCACCAAGAACCCATCTAGCTAGAAATGGAATACTAAGGGACACACCAGTGCTTGCATGCATCCTCAATTGGGTATTGCAAATAATGAAAGTATATGGACATGACAAAGATGGTTGTAGAGTAGGTCTATATCAATATTCCTTAGATAAAACAAATCATTTTTAAACTATTGCATGCGCTAATACATAGAATCATCATCAACAATAAGAAAATAATAGTCTCTCTCAGTTTGGCAACCAAAATGGTATATTTCACATATGGAAGTTGAAATGTCAATCATTCTTGGTTTTAATGGATACTCTACAAGTTTCATCCATATTTCCTCTATGATTATATTAAGGTCCAAAGTTTCATTTATGTATAGCACACCTTCAACATCATCTATGTAAAATAATTCCATATAGGATTTCCAAGATGAAATTAGTAAAAATTTTCTCAACTTGATCACCTAAACATGTTCTCTTGGTGTTTTAACATGGGTCTAATAGATAAGAATCAAATACTTTTACCAATGATTATCAACCCTATTAAAATGTAGTTTGTTTTTTCAAAATTTAACATTTTGAGCTCAAATTCATTTGTTTTGAAACTAAAATAAACGACAGTGTTATGTGATAATGTGGACTATTACCTCTTTTAGGTGAAATCATATTCGTTAAGGTCCCTTAGTGATGGTAGTGTATTATTTCCAATTTCCCTATGTGATATCCCTTTAGTTATACCTGCTAGACCTTCTACACAATGAATGGTTATTTGATCATTAATTTTATTTACTATTTCTTGTTCATAATCATATAGAAATAAATAATATACTTATGATCTCAAATCTTAATATGGAATATTATACACTATATTGACATTTTTTTTTCTATAAAAGGTTATGGTTGTTTAGATTAAATTTGATATATATATATTGTCACTAGAGAAGATGGGGGGGATCCTTTGAGTTTGATCTATTTAATATCTATGTGGACCCACATAAATTCAAAGTCTTTATATATTACCTCTACCAATTTCTTTTCTTGACCCATGGAAATGAAATATTAATAGTTGTTAGCTCTATTAGTTCATTTTCTCATGTAGGGATATGAAAGAAGGTATAATACACAAATAATAGATGTTGTTTTCTAGGAAATAAACCACTTACATCTTATTTTCTCCAAATGTATGATACAAATCTAGAGTACAAAACCACTACCCAAATTAATATATATATACAACTATATTCCTCTCATGTTTCTCCAAATTAACTAGAATTATCCTCACAACTCAACATTTCAGCAATGGTTTTCTAATGTAGGTGACAACATTGTATTTCAAAAATTGAAAGGGAATGCTGCATTTATTTCTAAGTTCATAAAGGTGGTCATTCTATTTATGATGGCATTGAACTAGGAAATGACAATATGTTCTTTAAATACACATTAATACACGAGTGTTATCATGCCTCATGGAATTTAGTATGAGCTCAAAAATTCTTCATATGCAAAGAGTTTGAAAATAAGGGGTCAATATGAGAAATGGTACCTATTAAATAAATGGGACCCATTCTCACTACCATTCGAAGAGGGAGGAGATGATTTATCTATTCGAATAAATCATGAAATTGAAGAAAGGATTCATCAAGAGGAGGCTTGAGCTTAAAATCAAGCCCTCCTATCAATATCTTCATATTATTCAAAACAATTCCCCCATGTTCAACCATCAAATTGAACTTCTTCTTTTGAATATTTAGTTTAATTATTCTATATTCTTATTTTAAATCCTATCATGTTTTTTGGGTGTGAATTCAAATTTTATTTTCATAAATTTTGTACTTTTCTTTCCCTCGAGTTCCAAATTGGTTTCCTTAGATTTCTTTGACAAAACCTTTCCCAATTGGTGATTAGGGTCAATTTCAAAATCGGGGCCCTTCCTTACCTTCCTTTGCTAAAACCTTTCCCAATTTGGTGATCGAACCTAAGTGTCAAATTGGGCCCTCTTTTCACTAATGTGCCTCTCCTATGTCCCAATTTAATAATTGACCCTAATTACTAAATCAAGGTCTTTCTCAAATATTTTTGTGGATAACTCCTAATTCTGAGATCAATCTTGATCTTGAAATTGGGACTATAACCACCCATATCATGATTTAAACAATATTTTCCTTATTCTCGAACTTAGAAAATGGTCAAAGTATCTTTACAAGCCAATTTCAAGTTTGAAATACCAAAACGGTTTAGTTCAATGAAATAATTAAACTTACTGATCCATTCATACAACTTGATATTGCAAGGAAATTTACATAGATGGTCAAGAATTTTGAACTTCAAAATTTTATCAATGAATTATAATTACAATTTCTCATACTTGTATTTGTGGTGGGTCAATTCAATTTGTCATAAATCTATGCATCAATCAGATTTTTTTTGTAAATATACATGTCATTGTATTTACTATGACAAGTGGTTTTCTTGTTAAATTGTAGATTATCAATAATGTCTCTTGCATTTATGGATGGAGAAGATCTACATTTATTCTAGATAAATTCAAAGGTTTCATAAGATGAAGTCTACCCAAGTAAAAAGGAAATACATTTTAATGATATCAAATATGTTTGTTTTGTTGTTAATATTGGTAATGTTTTAAACTGGAAGGTTACATTTTCTTGTTTGGTTGAACAAATCAAGACACCGAAAGACACTCTTTTTGGAATGTACTTTGTTTCTTAGCCTAATATGAAAATTTGTAAGCATAGTGAATGCTTAGTACCTCAAATTATGATTTGATAGATAACTAAATGTATAGTTAGTCAAAGTATGAAGGTTCTTTAGAGGATGATATAGATTCATGGGATGATTCTACATCAATGTGTGAATATTGTTAGGACCCTATAATGTACCTTTTTGCTCACACCTTTTGCTACCATTACATCCTTTTTCCACTCACATTTAAGCTTACATTATCACCTTACCCTATCTTTCCAAAGGTATATAACGTCTCTTCTCTTTGTTATATGTTTAATTTGTTTTACATGTAATTTTACATTACTCTCATACTTAACCATCGATAAAAAATATATAAGTGCTAAAACAGTTCGAACTGCAGATTATTGTTGTTGCTTGAAGGCCCATTGCTAAAACAGTCAAAAGCACGCAAACCCCATTGTTGAAACAGTTTGTGGTCTGCGATGATGAAACATAAATTCACACAACAATAAGAAGGAGCTATTACACTGGCCACAATAGCCACATCGTAAGCCAGCATTAACCATCGCTGCTGCTTGAGGCCACTTTTTTTTTTTTTTAAGTAAAAAGATGGAACCTGTTATATTACGATAAGTAAAATACAATAGTTGTTTGTGATGCTAGTTGTCCCGCCTAAACAGGAAACCGGGACAACTGGGCATCCCTTGCCATGTGTTACCCCATTCACAAAATTAACAAAATTAACAGTGCGTCGTCCTGCCCAAAGGAAACCAGGACTATCAGTCATGAAGATGGAACTGGATTTCATGAACTAGTTCTAAGAAAACTGAGAGCTAACTGGTCCGAAGCCTAAATTATAGCAAAAAAAACAAGTTCTAGTCCTGAGCATCATTTAACCTTTGAGCCTGCGTGCTTGTCATCATCCTCATGTTGTCGCCATCCTATTGGGAATGCATAGGCCTGCGCACATGTTGGACATTGTCTCTTTGGAAGAGTTCTGGAGTGAGCTGTGAAGAGCATGTCGAGTCTCTAGTCAATTCGTGCGAGGTAGAAGATCTGATCATCCAACAGACTCCTCACCTAAAAAATGAGATTGAGGTACCCCGAGTCCGCAAAGAGTGGCTACTCCTGGCTGTGGCTGTCAATTCACCCCGTGGGAGTAGTATCGTCTGCTTCATGATGCACATGTGTCTGTTGATTGTGTGCTTGCAGCACTTCCACCGTGGGTGGTTCAGGAGGAATATCCTCTTCAACATAGCAGGTGGGGTAAGGCTCCTCTAAGCTGGTGGCGTTGGGGCTGGGCAGAATGCTTGCAGTCAGAGGCTTGCTGTCTGGACCAAATTATGAAGGTGGGTTCCAGTTATCCGGCACTGTGAACAGAGTGTGTTCGGGGACGCTTTCCAAGCCATCCTCTGGAGTAACTTCTTCCACGTACGCCATTGGAGGCGTTCGTGGTGTCGTTCTCATTCGACTGGCTGCCATTGCTATGGATTTCTCAAAATTCTTTTTCCTCTGGCACCGTGATTCAGTCGTGTACCAGGAAGCTCCCCTGTGCGGCTTCCCTCTCGCCCTAGGCATGGTGGGGGTCCAGTAGATTGCCAGAGTTCTTTCCAGAAAGGTCACTTTGCTCCAGAACACTAACGAGGTCACAGGGTGCTGCCACTGTTCTAGTGGAGTGGCGGAGAAGCTGTGGCAATTATGTTGTTCCAGTGGAGCGGAGGCTACAAAGAGTGATTGGCACTTTTCTCTATCGACCTGGGCGATGAGGACTATTACTAACATGACCACCATGACCATTAAAGCCTGTTGGTTAGTGAGTTGATGGCTGGTACCCTTCCCTTGCATGAGGGGGCTCGTCGCTTGAATGCACCTGCGCATATACATGGAAAGTTAAAGTCGGAGGGGATGTTGGCCGGTAGATGCATTAATACTGCATCCCAGCCTAATCCCGCATGGAACAATTGCGCGACGTGTCACCCCATCCGGTGATGCTTGAGGCCACATTGCTGAAACAGTCAGAACGCAAATCCTGTTGCTGAAACAGTCCGTGATTTGTGATGCTGAAACAGTATACAACATCAGTAACAAGAAGATAAATAGAGAAGTTGTTACACTGACCGCAATAGCTACACCTCACCCAACACCATTCCAACTATTGTAATAGCATTCTGTTACGAGAGATCAAGATATCCTATTCCAGTATAGAAGATAAGATCTGACTAAGAATAGGATTCTAATGTGCACATGTAATTTGATGATTAATTGTATTGAGGGGATTCTCCTCTTTAAATAAGGGGAAATCATCATTAGAGGGGATCCTTTTTGGCTAGAAAGAAATTACAGAGAAGGACGTGTTGACTTTAGACATTGTAACATGATACAATTGATAGATGAATAAAATATTATTCTGAGCATTCCTTCCTAGTTCCTTTCATTTATGGGGAATCTTGTGAGAAGGGAGGGCCCACCTTCTTCACAAAATTCACCCATTAGTTCTGTAGTGTGTTAGTATTATTTCTGTTCACACCTTGATTAAATTATGTTTTGTTGAAACTCTACTTTACTGAACTCTGTTTTGCTGAAAATCCGCTTTACTGATTGTTACATTGTTTTCATATAATTCATGCTTGGGAAAATGTTAATCATTCTGATTGGTAATTCTGTTTGATGAATTTATGAAAGTTTGATAATCAGAGATAGGTGTTGAAGATTCCTGCTTGGGGAATAGGGTCATGTTCTCTGTTATAATTAGCCTTCAATGTGTGTCAATTATTTTGATTAGTAATGATTTCATGAAAGTGTGATAGTCAGAAACAAGTGCTGAAGATTCTTGCTTGGGGAATAGGGTCCTATTCTCTGTTACAGAATAGTTGGTCTTTCATTTTAAAGTATCTTGAAAGATTTCTTTCCTAGGTTGTTGTTTCTTAATGTAATCCAGGATTCTTCGGATAATTATTTCCTTAAACTTCGAACTCTGCAATAGGTAGGTTGTTTTTTTGTAATACAAAGTAGGACTTCAGTTTGTTCAAAGCAAGGTGTGATTAATGTACTTTTACTACAACTCTTGATTGATTTTGAGATTGAGCATATACAGTGTGTGATTGCCTTTGAAATAAATAGACTTCCCTGGGTTGACAATTTATGTAACACTTGATTGTTTAGTTAATATGCAATTACAGTGACCAACATTTTGTCATCGTTGTCGGGGAAGGCAATTATAGATTTCAAAAGCACTTATGTTCTTTCAGATATAAATATTTCATGAGAGGACACAAACACCCCAAATAAACTGACCCTACAGGTGGAAGGGGTGGAGGAAGGGGAGGAAGAAAGACTTTTATTGATGAGATTATATCAAAATCTAAATTTGTTGTTCCTCAGCGACCAAACTCTCGAAAACCAAAATTCCAGCCTTCCTTTCAAGCAAACTTTGAAACGGGGAAAGAGATTTGGAGTCCTGAGATAGTTGAGAAACCAACAGGAAACATTGAGGATCGAGCAAGCACATCAGAGGAACAAACAGAAGAAACCATGGATGAGTATAATGAAGAACTGCATCATGAAGAACAGGCAGGTTCTGAAAGAGAGGTAAATGATGAAAACTCTTTTTCCACCTTAGGATTTCCTGTTGGTGATCTTCCTAGAGGGGTAGATCCCATGAAGAATATTCCACTCTCATCTTTACCTAACCTTCATGGTTTATCTTCAGAGGATCTTGATGAATTCCTTTTCGAGTTTGACATATTATGCAAAAGTTATGATTACATTTCCAATGCTAAAAAATTAAAGCTATTTCCAAAAACATTGAAAGGAAATGCACTAAGATGGTTCATGAGTCTTGGAGGTCATGTAATCACAACATGGGATCAGATGAAAGAGAAATTCCTGCATAAATACCAAGACTATTGTCAAACAAGAGAAAAAAGAGAGGAACTATTCAAGATGATACAGAAAGAGGATGAAAATCTAGAGGACTTTGTACAAAGGCTACAGTATAATCTACAAAGATCCAGTCACCCCGATGTAAGTAAGGATATTCTTAAAACAATATTACTAAAAGGAGTAAGGGATGACTGTCTAGATATGATGAATATGCTTGGAAAAGGGGACGTATCTAAAGAATCATATGATGAAATTGTTAACCTATGTAAAATATGTTCAAGAGGAGCTTCAAGGAATAGATCAAATAGTAGGGATACCACATTTTCAAGAGTTCAAAAATCAGCCAGTGGGGGAGAAACAAGAGCCGAAATAGGTAATTTACTTTAGGGTTTTAAAACTGAAATGTTAAGATCTTTTGCCTCACAAATTGATACCCTGCAAATTCAAAAGAAACAAGTTGAAGCAGAAGCAACTCTGTCCATCTTTTGTTCCAAATGCAGAGACAAGCACCCACCAAGGGAATGCCCATTCGACAAAAATCTAATCTGCACCATCTGTGATAAGGATCATGAAACTCAACAATGCCCTTCTTTACCATGAATCAAGGCACCATTACAACCAACTGATGAAGAAGCTGAAGCTATTTATCTGTTGACACAGAGAAGGCATTGGAAGCCGCGGGGACAAGGTATGAATCCTAATATACCATTTACATCTTCTAATCATTGGAATAACTATCCTTCTTTTAATCAAGCAAATTACTCTCCCTATAATCAAATGCAATACCTCAATCAAATGAATTACCCACCCATGCAACAAACTAACCCTCCATTTGTAGACCCATCAATGTGGACTCCTTGGCCTCCACAACAACAACCTTACCTTAACCAATGAAATCCAAATTGGAGAGGGCAACAACCCCCGTTCCCAAATCAATTACCTCAATCACAATTTCTGCAACCACTCTCCTTACCATCAGGTACTCCACCAAACAATCAAATGATGAGGCCCCAACTACCTGTACAACCTAACCCTAA
>SNQJ01S0115827.1:0-27974 GCA_010110895.2 Picea sitchensis | reverse complement strand
TAAGTGTCAGTACTTCGATAATACTTGACGTGAGAAATCTTGAATCGTGAAATTGCGATGAGATTTATTAACGTTAATCTTTCTTAATATTTATTTGACCCGACTTATTCTTTAATACTTTAGTGAATTTGGGGATCGGGGTTGTATTTATTAAAATATCTACATCGGCCAAATCCCCGATGAAAAAAAACCTAGACTTGTGAGATTTTTCTCCATGTGGCTTAATGCTTGGTGTATGCGGTCGTTGCACTGCCAATGCTTCCATTCATTCTCCTTGTGACTCAATGCTCGAACATATGGTACATTTCTTTGATTCTCATGTGAACTCTGTCTTTGGATTTTCGTGAGTTGGCTTGTGACTATTATATTGCTATGGAATTTGGGGTTGATTTCAGTGTTATTTGACTGAAGATGACAGGTAGAGAACATTTAGTGATGCGTGTGACAGACAAATGGTTGTTTTCTCACATCTACAGTTTCGGAAGTTAAACACTATAAACTTTTTCTCTCCTAACTAACCGAAAGACAAAATTTCAATATTCGTTACAACAATGTCCATACTTGTCACATCTGAAACATTGAATATATGAAGTGGCTTTTTTATGTTCATGACCTGGAGTTGCTGAAATTTTCCTGTCATTGAATGCTTTGCTGAAACTTCTTTTTTTTCTTCTGCCTCTCTTTGCATGAGAAGAAAGGGATTTATTGTCATAATGATGGGATTCTTGCATACCTCTAGCTATAATTTTGGTTTCCTCATGAGTGCATTCTTCCCACATATGATCAAACTGAGTTAAGTTTGCTCTTCCACCGATACTTTGAATGAATGGTTCCCAATGGTTTGGAAGAGAATTGAGAGTAATCATGACAATTTCTTTGTATGTTATGCTTTCTCCAATGGCACGTAACTGCTCTATCATCTCTGAAATCTTCATGAAGAAGGTAGCAATGGTATCATCTTTCATCATCTTGAGATTTTCATGTTGGTGTTTCAATGTAAGATCCTTGTTAGTGTTTTTTTATCTCAAACATCATCTTCAGTGCATCATACATTAGATAAGTTTTCTTCAAGGTAGATATGTGAGGTAGTATATGATATCTTACTGAGTAGATGACTATATTTCTATCTTTGACGTCTTCTATCTTCCATTCATCCTTGTCTTCATCGGTTGGTGTTGTTGGTAGAGTCTTTTCTATTAATCTCAATAGGTCACTCTCTTCCAGAGTGATGTGTAATATTGACTTCCAGGAGCTGAATTTGCTTGTTATGTCAAGCCTATCTTCTACCAAAGTTTTGTTCCCCGTGGCTTACAGATTCTTCACAAACCCTAATGGCTAGGCTAGAAAATCTAGTATTTTTCAAGAGGAAGTTTCTAGGAGTTTCATTGGACTTATGAGTGCCAACAAGAAACCCTAGAGAGTCAAAGGAACCTCAGCAAGCTGCAAAAATACCCCAACGTTCTGCAGAAACCCTAGAAACCCTAGGGCCGAAAATCAAAACTTCTTCAATTTTTTATTTGAGTGTTGTAGGTGGTGCATTGGACTAGCTTGTACCTGCCTATGCAAAAATTAGGCCCAAAGTTCCAAGGGAAAGTGCTAAAACTAGCTTGACAAGGAAAAGGGTAAGGGTCATTTTTGTCGTTGCAGCAAGAAGGTGACGGCTAGCTTGGAATAACTTGTGCAATGGATCTTCAGGAACACTGCTCTGACACCATGTTGAATTTTTTTTAATTTTTAGCTCAAGCACATGTATTTTCTTTCAATTTAGTATGAACTTGAACCATAAACAATGCAACAATACAATATATAATAACTGTAGTAACCAATATCACAAGAAGAATAACCATTCACAAGACACAAGAAGTTATCATAGGAAAACCCTTCTCAAACAAGGGAAAAACCCAGCAATCCTTTGCTATAGAGTCAAGAGAAGATCACCCTTTCACCACAAACCTTGGCACAGACAAGAGGGTGCTCTATGACCAATAAATCTAGCGCCTAAGAGAAGTGTGCACTAAATTTCAGATCCCCACAATGTGTTATGTCAGAATGAGATATGATCCACAATGGGGATGTATCTCTCTTATAAATACATGACATATATCATCAATTATAAGTGTCTATTGGCACAATAGGGCCAACTAGTACAACTGAATAATATAATTAATCTTTTACACAATATTAATTATCTTTACATAGTAGGGTCGACTTGTACCCTTTATAATACAAAATAGGGTTACACAATAATCTTACTCTTATACAATATAGCAAGGGATCTCCCACACATCCTCTAGTGCTCTACCACTAGGGACAAGTCCACATGTGCTCAACCACAGAGATGTCACCCTCAACAAATAAACTCAACTAAATCCATAGGAGTACGAAGTGGAGAGACATCTCAAGTCAACTCAACTAAGTCCATAGGAGTCCCATTGGAGACCATCTCAAGTCATCTCAACTCGGTCCAGAGGAGCACGACAAGATACCAACACACGTCATCTCAACTTAGTCCAAAGGAGTATGACTCACCTATCACATAGGCGTTCTCACAAATCATATCAACTTAGTCCATAGGAGTATGATCTGTAGAATGTTTCATGAAGCTACAATCATCAACACATTTTTGGACAGTTTAATGTATTTAGGATCTTTTTCAGTCCCAATATTATATTCCTCAATGTTATCATATTTGGGGAGGACAGTTGGTTTGATAGGTACATCATTTATATCAAACATTTTTTCTAAAGGAACTAGTCCTTTGGGAATGAATTTATTCTTGAGATGCAAGACTTTATGCTCATCCATGTAATTGTTGAATTCAAGAATCTATTTAGCTTCTCCACCAATCTCATTATTGGTGTATTCTTCATCATTTCAATCAATATGAGAATTTTCAAACTCCTCTATCACTTCCATGAACCTTTTGATCTTTTGATCATATTCAAAAACTTGTCAGCAATTTAAAATATCAAGAATGGAAGGTATGTATCTCATCTCAATCTCATATTTAATTTGAGGGGTGGTTGGAACTTTAAATATACTAGGAGTTACTGCTAAGGAATCAACTAGTTGATTAAACTCTCTCAAAACAATAGAAATATTGAAATATACATACAAATTATCAATCATATCGCATGCATGATTTATGTACGCCCTCATTCTTGGATGTGTTGTTTGATAAGAACCTATTACTTGTTGCACAACTAGCTCCGAATATCCAAATACCACCAGCTTGGTGATTTGCATATTTCTTATTGCCTCCTGGCCTAAAATCAAGACTTCATATTCAACCATGTTATTTGTGGCCTCGAATTCAAGCTTGTAGGAAAAATGAATTTCTCTTTTGGTGGGGGAGATTAGCACTAAACCGTCCCCAAATCCTTCTTTTGAGCATTCACCATCAAAATACAATTTCCATGTACCATCCACTTCTTCTAGAGGGATTACAAGAGGATCTACAATCAGTAGTGTTTCATTGTATTCTTAACTTATAGATAAGATACAACATCCCAGATCTTCATCAAAAATGTATATGGGATGATTCATAGGGTTTTTTTTATCACTGACCACATAAGAAAATTTTGTCTCTCGTACAATCTTATTAGATCTCCTCCAAAAACTAATACAGTGGAATAATTCATATCCATCTGAATAGTGCCTCCCAATTTTCATGCCAATGTTCTGGAGAGAAACATGCCATAATTTGTTGGTACATCAACCACTACCACATCCATCATAATGCTCCTAACAGGCATCTGGCCCAGGGTGACAACCATGTATTTAATCATCCCATAGCACTTAATTTTTCTGGCATCAAATGAGTAGAGGTCATGATAAGGCCTGTTAATTTCCAACCCTAATTTTCCCATGACTACCTTGGGCATGATATTGCATGATGATTTATAATTGAGCATACAATTGTCCAACATATTATCATGAATATTCAAGGTTACATAGAAGGGTGCCATAGATTCCTCTTTCTCATCAATACGAGGGACAAAAACTATGGTAGGGGACTTGTCTCAATGTACATTCAAAGTATCAAGAGGATTCGTTGATCCTTTCCCCTGCATCATTTTCTCAATTTTTTTATGGTATGAGGGGTTTTTATTCAACTCTACCAAATGTATAGGAATCTTGATCTTGGAAAATTCACGTTCAAAATTGAAAGGTGAAACTAATTCCTCAAGTTCTTTAGTTTCTTTTTCCTTTTTCACAAGCTCCAAAACCCCATCCACCCTAGGGATGTCGAGAAATTCTCTAGATTTTTCTTTATATAGCTTTGGACCAACTTTCTTAACCTGAGGTTGAGTGTATGCAAAAAAAAAAAATTGTTGAGGCATGATATCATACTTCTTATGCATCTCAACCTGTAGTGTGTCAGCAAAAATTATGTATTGAATTAAAAGGATAAATCCCTCTTGTTGTGTTGGGGATCAAGCACCAATTTCCTAGGATTTATAGACCCTTCATAGTCATCTTGAGTTATATGTATGGAATCATTAGCATCATGAAGTAGGTGGATATATTTTGTGTATTAATCATAACTCTCATCCATTAATTCTTCAATAAGATTGTTATCATTGTTGATTTTTACAGGGGGATGAATGGGTTGATCTTCATTTCCTCTCCCTTCTTGTGATTTGTGGATTAGGAGGTCTTTTGAATTTATTAGGGTTAGGATTCATTATCCCTCTATCTTGGGGGGATATATTTGTATTTCTATGCTCTATCTCAAATCTATAAATCTTGTTTGTCATATTCTCGATCAGTCTAGACATCTCATCCATCTTCACTTCTTGGGGTTCTCTACTTGAATCAGAAGTACCAAAGTCTTCCCTAAAAAATTTCTTTTCTACCTGATCTTTTTTTTTCTTCATATTTCCCTATGCAATCATGTTCCCTTCGATGTCTATTGCATCTTCATGCATTACTAGCAGGGTTGGGGATCATTTTTTCCCAAAGTCATGGAAACATTAGCATAATTTCTCTAGCATATGTCACTTTGGATGTTGTTTGTGAGGGATTTATATCTACAAGGATATTTTTATAAAGCTTATTAAACCTCCTGTTAAAATCAACCACAGTTTCATTGGCTCTTTTCTTGAGTGAGACAAATTCATTCATGTAATAGAGGCTATCTATTTTCTCACCCCATTATCTCATAAAATCAACTTCTAAAGTTGGCCAACTATCAATTGAAGCAACGAGTAACTCTCTAAACCATTTTCTAACATCTCCACCCAAATTTTGGACAAATAGCCTCATGAAGGCATTATCGTGCTCTACAAATGGTTCATTAGTAAATTCTCGGAAAGAACTCATATGCTTTTCAACTGAGTGGGTTTTATCTCCATTAAATTTTGGCATATATTTCATGTAATTCTCAAGGCGTTCATGGGTAATTTGGGGTAGATTTAATGGGGAAAATATGGAAGTGACCCAAGGATTTATAGGGGGTGGGAGAGGAGGTTGATTTCCCCTAGATATCCCTCCACCTAAGACAGCCATAAGATTTTGTAGAATGATGTTATTGGATTCAAAAGGCAAAGGAGGAACAAGGATTTTGAAGAATGTTCAATGGGAATAATTGACTTCTTGATTAAATTTTAGAGGAGAATTTTGGAGATATATTAATGGTTCTGAAGGAAATTTTTCAACGAAAAGTGAATATTTAGGTATATCAGTCAGATCTATAGATTCAATGTATTAATGAACAATAGAAGGAGATATTTCAAGATAAGGGTTACCTGAGAAAAATGAGGTTTGGCGCTCTTTGATATTCCTCCTGGTCACGAGATTTTATGGATCTGAATAGAATGGAATCTAATTTGGGTCAAGGAAAATTTTGATACGTCTTCTAACAGAGGCCAGATTTTCCTTCTGTGAAGTCACCGGGTGAAAAATTAATAGCCAATTTCCTGAGGCATGTTCACCGTCAAGTCTCAGAGCTTACAATTTAATATCCCTAGGGAAGATTTCTTCAACTTATGTCCTCGACAACTAGGCCATTTCAAATGTTATCCATCGATATGTTCTAGGATATTGATGGAATGATGTTAAGGCACCCCAGGCACCAAGAATCAAGATGATGTCTTGTTGACGATCGTTTATGACACACCGTCAATGAGAAGCGAAGATCTGGATCGGGGTTGTCTATCTAACCCAAGTCGTTTGGGATAATCTACCCTGGCGGGTTTTATGGCTCTGTTATCCAACTAGGATACTAAGATAATTAAAATAAGTGAACTAACTAAATGTACAGTCTTGTCAATCAACACATTAATACAATTGCTTAGCTAATAGTAGTATTATATACAATGGATATATAAAATTACAAGGTTTAAATAAAGCCTGGTGAAAATGATTGTTTTCAACTAATGGATCAAAAAAAAGGGGGGGAACTGTCTTTTGTATTATAAATGAAAAACTAATAAACAATGAGTGAATAAGATTGTAAATGATAAAATGATAATGGACAAAGAATTTAACATTTAAATGAAGCAATCATTATTCATTCGCAAATCAACAAATTAAATAAAATATAAACTAACTAACCTGATGTTGATCAATGGTACTAAGACAAATTCGTCTTTATGTGTTTGTATAAGCTCCACTTAACTTGTGTCAAGTATAAATCTATGACAAAAGAAAGAACAATACTTCCTGAAACAACTCAAGGAAGTATTTTATATTCTGGAACAAGTCTATGATGACAGAAAAACAAATAGATTTTATCTCATGTGACTTTAAAATGTCCAATAGCTTAAAGTAAAATAAACTCCAATTCTTAGCAAATGGTGTTACCAAGTACCCAACACTAGATGTAAACTCAAAATTCATAGATAGATGATTAGACACAGATATTAAAAGAACAAAAATATAATGAACCATGTAAAGATAAACATAACATGAAAAGTTAAATGCATAACAGTCTAAAGCTATTTCAATACGAATAAAATTTCATGTCCAGAAATTATATGAGAAACAACAATAACATTGCACAGTCTACAAAAGGATGAAAGCCAAAGAGTAAACCGTATCCCATATAGTTTCAAAATAATAAGTCCATTATATGGTCCAAAAGGAATTCATTTTCCCTAGGCAAGTAGTGTTATTTAAAACAAGTCCCTAGTCTGTTCCTCATATCATGCAAGATAGAGACAGATTACTTTAAAAAACATTTACTAAAACAAAATAACCATAAGATAAGTCTGTTAAAAAATAGTTACATCATTAAAACATTGTTTTTCAAAAACGAAATTTACAAACCCATTATATGCCCAACTTTTTGACTTGTTCCATTAATCGTTTCACATTGACCTGTTGTTCACTTGATACAAAGAAAAACGAAATCTAAATTAGACAAAATCAAATAAATAAATTTACAAGACAAGCTACAAAATCTTTGATTCTGTAGCTGATCTAAATAAAAACAAAATAAAAATGAATTCATTTATTATCCAAACAAAATCAAATCGTTAATTACAAAAAAAATATCTACCAATTAGAAATTTGAAAGGGAAACATCAGACAAATATGGATTTACAATAGCATTGAAACTGGTGGAGTTTTTTATCATCACATCTCCCGATCTCTTGAAAATTTTGTTGGCTCTAAGCGAATTTGATCGGATGCAAGCTTTGAGATCATTATTTTCCTTTTCCATAACTGAGTCATGAGTCATCACTTGATTTAATTGAGATTGTAGGTAAGGGATCACTTGATAGTATCTTTGGATCCAATCAAGACAACTTTCAAAACACATTGGTTCTAGATTTGGTAATGGACTAGTTTGATCTGTAGTAAGAGGTTCACCTTGTTCCATAATCCTTTTGAGGTCATACTGAATACCCAAGAAACCTTCTTGTTTCTTTAAAAAAGGAGGCAAATTAGACACAAAATCGTAATGGGGTGAATCAACGTTGGTATCATCAACAGAGATCCAGTCTTCAACATCAATAATGGGGATAGGATTTTCGTGTTTGTGATGTTGATTCTTGACCATTCTTGAAAGGAGTCGGTTTCTCTGTTTGTTCTTGAAATCAATATCTAGAACCCTCTGTGTTTTATGTTTTCCATGTTTCTTGGTTTTAAATTCATTTATATCAACCACATCTTTCCCAGGATTAGGAGTAACAGAGACCTTTCCCTTCAATTTATCCAACACAACAGGGATTAGACCGCAATATGAAAATAAGGGATAGCATTCATATTTGAAAGTTATATCAAAGTTTAGTTTCATAATAGATCATGGAGGTGGTAGGTGATAATCAAAAATCCAAATGAATAAAACGATTAGGCATAACCCAAAGGTGATAAACTCATATACTAATGGTAAAGAAGAAATTCACAAATCAATATGCTCAATACCCTTTAAGGTTCTTAATATCATTAGGTGTTTTTAAGTACCCATCCAATTTCAAAAGGAGAATCTTTAGGATTTGTAAGATGTGTTTATACCAAGCTTGTTTCAATTTCATGCTTAAACAACCATGAAATTGAACAAGAACAAACGAGAGATTTATTGAAAGAAATAAACTCAAAAGCACACAACAACCAATCAAACAATTTTTTCAAACAAAAATCATTATTGAAGTCTTCGCAGACACAAAGAGGCATCTATTAAAAAAATTATTTCGTCAAAAATATGTTTTAAATATCGATGAAAACGACATGAATATTTGGCTTCCAACAATGGCGACTCATTGGGCAAAGCAGTTATCTCTGCTTCATCAGAACTTCATATCAGGGAACAGATAAATCAGAAAGTTACTAAAAACAATTAAGAAATAGACTAAACGTTTTGACATTAACTCAGAAAATTAACACAGTCACACCATCGAAGAAAGTTCTGCCAAAAGATAGTAATCCGAAATTTTGTTTCGATCAAAAGGGTAACAATATTTGTACAAATAAATCCAATATCATTGACAGGGCCATTGTTGCCTATTAGAAAAATAGGACCGCGGAGCAATAAAATAAAACAAATGCCTATTAGAAAATATTAGACTCTCATGAGCAATAAATAAAACAAATGCGTAAACAAAACATAGAAGACACAATACAAGAGAGACATATTTACGTGGTTCACCTGAAGGTGGGCTACCCACCGTAGAGAAATTGCTGTCCTTCCTTTATTATTATCCAAATAAAATGTAAGGGATACAACCTACAAAGAAAGTACCTCGTTGTAACTTCCCTCTTTCTTTCTCTCTCACAGCCTCCTCTCTCGCATACAACATTCACCATCATACATAGTCGCGATACATTTCCATCATAAAAGATATTTCCTTCTAGGGCAAAACCCTAACATAATCTCTACTGCTAGATCTAAGGACTTATAATGAACGGTCCAGATTTACAATGAAATTCATACTATACTTTACAAGGCAGCTTTTATTTCCGGGCTTCACCTCGGTTCCTCACTGGACCGCTTCCCCGTGATTCCCGTACTGGGGATAGCCCTCGACTCCGGGCAGAGGGGGTAATTCTCTCAGACCAAGGTGGAAGAGTGTATATAGCCTCGTGTAAACACTTCATGGGTATAAACACAACAAAGCAAGGACTCTCAATCAGATAATCAGCTCCATCAAACCAACAATTCTAATTTTGAGATCGATTCAACAACCCACCGCCGTTGTATATGCTGACTCAACCTTTCTTGGACTCCGGGAAAAATTCTCTTTTTTCATCTTCTTTCTTGAAGACCAATTGAAACTTAGTAGGAACTTAGTTTCTCCCCCGTTACTCCCTTTGTTAACATGTCCGCAGATCTAGCTAGTGTGTATCTTTTCCAAATTTCAATTGTCCATCTTCCAAGGAGGATCGTATGAAGTGGTACCTCAATTGTATATTCTTATTCTCGAATGGAAGGCTGAGTTCTTTGCAAGGTGAATGGTAATTTGATCACACAAAGATAACCGGTTGTTCTCCGCTTTTCCCAATTCTCCATAAACCTTTGTAACCAAATCATTTCTTTACTAGCCTATGTAGCAAGAACATACTCTATTTCTCATTAAGTTGAAAGTGAAACAACCTTTTGTGCATTTCTAAAATACAATCATCGTTGTTCCACCTATAGTAAAAAACATACTGTGGTGCTCCTCCTGCTGTCTTTATCACTCCGCCATATCTGGAATCAACCATCCCTCAGAGAAAAGTGTCTCGACCCCAAAAACATAATGTATGTAGTAGTACTTCCAAATACCGAATCCACTTTATCAGCTTCCTAAATGTTCTTTTACCTGGATTGTTCATATACCTCGCTTCACAACTCTAATGATGTGCATATCCTGCCTTGTGTAAAACTCCATTGCATACATCGTCGCTTAACTCACATGAATAAGACTTATCATGTATCTATCTCTCCTTGTTCTAGACACATTTCCTAGTTAATTTGAAATGGTTAGCAAAAGGTGTAACGGCTTGCATTCTCAGATTCTAAACCTCTCCAACACCTTCTCTTCAGGTACTCACCTCGAGACAATGTCGGGCCATATTTTCCCTGCCTCTTGTTATTCTCATGCCAAGGATTTTCTTTGCAAAGACCCAAATCCTTCTTATCATCGAAAATGAATTATCTAATTTCTTTTTGAGAATATTTATATCCTGCATTTTAGACCCTGGAACAAGCATGTCACCTACATACAATAGCAAGATAATAAAGCTTCCCATTTTCTAGCTTTTTTAAAAAAAACACAGTGATCAAAATAACAACTACTATAACCCTGTTCTATCAAAAAACCTGTCAAATACTACTACCTTTGAGCTTTGCTTAGCTACAAGATCTTTCTTCTAACCTCGCATACCAAATTCCTTTGACCTCATAATACCATGGCTAATGATATATAAATCCTCTTCCTCCAAATCCCCATGAGAAAAGTTGTTTTTACATATAACCTGCTCAAGATGAAAATCTTCTACTACCACAAGACTTAAAATAGTCTCAATTGAAGTCATTTTAACAACAAGAGAAAATATTTAATCAAAATATATACCTTTCTTTTGTAAACTCCTTTACAACAAGTCTATCTTTGTATCGCTTTTCTCCTCCATCTTCTTTCCTTCAACTTGTAAACGCATTTATTATGCAATGCTCTTTTTCCTGCAAGTGTTGTTAGAAAATCAACCAAGTCCCAAGTCTAGTTATTTTCAAGAAATCCATTTCCTTTCATGCCTTGCTATGACTTCTTTTTGGTGCCTAATTCAGATTATTCTTCTCATAACATTTTGGTTCACTGAATCACCAACAATAAATACATAATGAAGGAGAGTATCGCTCAGTATATACTTAACCTGTAGATATTCTAACAACACTCTGTAGGTGTGCTTGAGGTACCTCGCTGTTCCCCTGTTATTGTACATTTTGATTTTCTAGTTCCTTTGGAATTTCTTTTTCAAAGATCTCATCAAGCACCGTGTGGTATTCTTGTTTTTCTGCTTCCTCTTTCTTTCCCTCTATATCATCTTTGTATTATGACCTTCTCATTGAATATGACATTCTACTCCTAATGATTTTGTTATTTTCAATCCTATGTTTATAACCAAAATCATTAACACCATATTATCCAATAAAGGTACACTTCTTGGATTTTGTGGCTCCTCAAGCTTTGTTCCTATTTTCTTTATCAATATGGACAAATGCTTCACAACCAAAGTTTTCAAAAAGAATAGTTTACCTTTTTTCCCTCATTCCATTCCTCCTCTATAATTCTACCATCCAAAGAGCTTGAAGGTCCCTCTATTAAGTAAATGCCAGATCTATAGCATCTTACCCAGAACTGTAAGGGCAAACCGCATGCAATCTCATACCCTTGCACGCCCATGATTGTCCTATTCATCCTTTCCTCACCATTTTCTGTGGTGTTCGTGGAACTGTATACTCTCTACGAATCCTAAGGAATGAATCAAACTCCTTGCTTGCTGTGATTCACCTCCATTATCTGATCTCGAGACACTTCAAACTTTTTCTCTGCCCCATTTTCAAATTCAAAGATTTCCATTTCTTAAAAGTATCAAAATATCAATTTTTTGTTGAATGCAATAAAACCCAAGTTTTTCTAGCTCTTATCATCAATAAAGTAAATATAATAATGAGAGCCACCAAGAGATGATAATTCCGAAAGATAGTCCTCATACATCTCAGATGCACAAGCTCTTAACCTTTCATTCTTCTTTTCTTTTCCAACTCAGAAATCTGACTCTCTTTGTTCTTTGTATAAACACAATGCTCATATAAGTCCAAATCAATTTGTTTTAAGATCCGGAAACAAATTTATTCTCAGGAAGGATCTGCATGCCTTTCTCACTCATGTGTCTCCACCCTATGATTCCACAGTGTTGTATCCACTGTAGAAGCTAAAGATATAGAAGAGTCAAAAGTACCAAAGATATAGATACAATGTACTCTGTACCTTCTCTCCTTTCTCACATCACCAATGATCCTTCATGACATTCCACAGTCTTATCTCAGGAATATGGATATACAACCTTCACTTTCCAACCCATTTCTATTGAAATCAGATTTTGGTTTAAATCTAGAACATGTTTTTTTTACTCCTCTTTTCCAACAACCATTGGTTTCCATTTTGTTGTTTTATTTTTACCTTTCCCATTCCAACACTCTGTACTCATGACATCACCTAAAATGAACATGTCCAAAATCACTTTAAACATAATCTTGGAAAATGTTTCCATGGGTGTGGCATGAAATGAAGCTCCCCGAATCTACTACCCAAGTCTCAGGGAATTTTATCTATAGAAAGAATCAGCATCTTGTAACACATCACTGCTATATTTACTCTCATTTCTCTATGTTGCCCATCTCTTTCGCTTCTTTTGAGCTCAGCAGCTCTTCTTCAGATGTCATTTCTTTCCGCAATTCCAACACTCTATTTTTTTCTAGTCTGGATTTGGATCTTCCTTCCTAGAATTCTTGTGGTTCCCCGAGTCTCTTTTTTCCTTTTGTCTTCCCCTGCTCTTCTTCATGTTCACTGCATTTCCCCCGGAGCGTCTCACCTGTGTTTTCCATCACATTTCCTACTAATGATAATACCAACAACATCATCAAATTTTAAAGTATTTGAACTAGAGACAGAGTTACTATACCATGACCAAGTTTCATTCCTGTTTTCTTGCAATGAGCATAAGATTAGAAGAGCTCCAACCTCATCATCAAAGTCCACTTTTATGAACTTAGTTGATTAGTAATCTTAAGATTAAATTCATTTAAATGATCTCTGCATTAGACCCACCTTTATGACATCTCTCATATTAAATAATCTCTTCATTAGAAATGTCTTATTCGGAAGAATCGAGGGTTTTCATACACCCACAATGCATCCATCAAACCTTTCGTTGTCTTTTCTCTAAAATATTGAAAAGCCACCGACACGCTTAAGCCAAATTCGTGATTGCCTTAGAGCCTTTCTATCAAGAATCTCTCCTTCTTTTCATTCCTTCATGGTCACTGGATTCTTTGCTACTCCACTCAATGGTAGAATAGATCCTTCTCATATAAATAGTCTTCCATCTCAATCTTCCATAACTGGTAGTTTTGGTCATAAAATTTCTAATTCTAAACTTTCCATCTTTTCCTCGAATTGCTCCCTACTCAAAACCAGAACCTTCTTTCCTACGAAGTTACCTTACTTCCCGATACCTTGTTAGAAAACAGATCGCCAGGAAAGCAATAAAAATAAAACAACATAAACAAAACACAAAAAGACAAAAAATACAAGAGAGATACGATTTACTTGGTTCACCCAAAGGTTGGGCTACACCCACTTCAGAGAAATTGCTGTGTCCTTTTCCTTTATTATTACCTGTTAAATGAAGGGATACAACCTACAAGCAAAACCCGTTGTAACTTCCTCTTCTTTTCTCACATTCTCCTCTCGCATCACAATATTCACCATCATACATAGCCGCAATACATTTCATAAAAGAGGGTTTCTTCTAGGTCAAAAATCCCTAACATAATCTCTAATCAAGATCTCAAGGACCCATAATGAACTTATCCGAATCATAAATGAAATTAAAATATACTTTTTACAAGGCAATTTTTCTGAGGCTTCACCCCCAATCCTTCACCAATTCATTGGCTCCCTGCATTCCCATGAGTTCAAATGAAAGTGACCCATAAGGAAAAGAGGATGTGGGGAGATATATATGAGAGGCCATAGGGAGACTTCCGATAAGGTTCCCATGGAACTGCAGAGGGCAAAATTTTCATGGAGGTTATATCGATATGTTAGCTACCACGGACTATATCTCACTTCCAGTTCGTGTATCGAGAGGATTGGCTATGGTGGGATGCTATCACTATAATTGCTTAATTAATTTTAAACAACCAAGTGAGACATGTTCATCAACCTGTAGTCTTTTGTTTCAAAGGTAGCAACGCAAGATCAGATATGCTCAATTCCAAAAGCACTTAGTGTTGTAGTAAAGAAATCATTCTTCTATCTAAACTTAAGCTGAAATGAACTCAAGCTCAATTGTATCACAGAAAGAGATTCCTATTGGGTAATTTTTATAATTCAAATTAAGAATCCCGGATTATACTTTTAAAATAACATTGCAAATGAGTAAGAACAACTATCTTGTAACGAGAATGACTCCTTACTTCCCCAAACAGTAGGACTCCGTGATCGACACTCTTTCATGAAAAGCAATAATGCAGAAAACAATAATTTGATCTTAACAGAGAACAAAGCACTTAGTCCCTCCGCCTGTCCAAGCAGGAACCTTGGGCCTTACTTCTCGTTAGCAATAATTTTAAAGATTGAAGTTCATAGGAGAACAAGGCGTTGATTCCTTTCTTTCTACAGGATCTCTAACCCGCTTCCTCGATTAACACAGAAAATAGACAAGAGTAGGATGTCGGTTCCTTCCTTTCCGGTAGGACCTTTAATCCACCCTCGAATTAACACACTTGCAGGTGAAAGGAATCTACGAAGACAAGGTGTTGCAGTCCCTTCGGTTCGGGAAAGGGTGGGACACTTTAACCAAGTCTCTCGCTAGCACACTTGCAAAAATAAACGAAACCTACAGAAGTATAGGTAATTGGGTTCATTCCTATCTGATCAGGAACCTTTTAACCAAATCTATAGCTAACGCAAAGGCAAAGGAAATATACAGAAGACAAGGTATTGCAATCCCTTCCCGGCCGAAAGGTAGGGACTTTTAACCAAATCTCCTGCCAACACAACCGGCAGGGAAAGAGGATTCATCAAGTCAAGATGGTTAGATTCCTTCCGTCTGAGCAGAACCTTTTATCCAGACCTTTGTCTAACAAGACTGAAATAATAATGAACTCCTGCTGTGCAGGGTCTGATATTTTAATCCCTTCCCGTCTGTGCGTGAATCCTTAATCAAACCTCCGCTAACATAGAATCACCACACAGATTGCTTTATAAAAAGAATTACAATTCCATTCAATAACTAAGACAGAGTCGTAGTGTTTCAACAAAGTAGAAAATCCATATAAAACAGTTGTTTCCAAAGAATTGATAAATAAACAAAAATATAAACGTAGAAATTATAAACCATATTCTAACTTATGGATGAATCTTGTGAAGAAGGTGGGCCTCACTCTCCTCACAAGATCCCCTCGAACGAAAACTTAGAGACGAATTCATCAGCAGCCTTCTATTCATCCACACAAGGAAATACCAGAGTACAAATTGAGAAATTAAACACGTCCCGCTGGGCCTCTGAAGTCTTTAGTACATAAAAATATTGATCTTAATGGTGATTTCCCTTGAATTTAAAGGGGAAATCCCATCGACATAATCTTCATTGCAAGGGCAGATCCGATCCTATACCGACCGGATCTTCTAAATCAGCATAGGGTGTCCTATTCTTATGCAACCAAATGCTAAAACAAGGGCTGGACGAATCATTGATGTCACAGCTGGTGTAACGGCCTCTTCACATAGGCCGCTATTGTTGTTTTAGTACGCAATTTATGTCCCATGTCAGTTTGATCAATAGCCGCCGTGGATCTCCTCGTGTTTCAAGATCCTGCATGAACCGCGGTAACCGCCTTTGTTTCGCATATGACCCTCGACTGTGGTGCAGCTCCGTTTCTGCAGATCTCGTGATTGAATCGTAGTCAGTTTCGCGGTTTCCCCGCATATGCATCCTCGACCGTAGCAATTCGTATTTCAAAGATCACCACAGCGGCTTGGGCGCCTGTTTCAAAGAATGGTCTGAAATACTATTCTGCAAATATGGACACTTCATCACCTGCATTTTGACTTCTAATCAATGGTTAGGTTCAAAAGTATGTAAAGTGTTATGCAAAACAAGTTAAATATATAGTGATGAGAAAGGACGTTGTATACCTTTGGGGTGATCAGATAAAGCGGGATAATAGGAGTCTAAATATAGGTGATGAAGGTATAACAATGGCAAAAGTATGAGTAAATGTGTGGTCCTAAATAAAGGACATTCCGTGCACACAAGCCCCACATGTAGCAATGTAGGGAACTCGGACATACACATCTTCGATTAGGATTCCTAGAACATTGTTCCTAAGCCAGAGGTTCACCAAAGAAGAAGACAACAAATAAGTTAGCACACAAGCTGCCCACTCAAGCGGAAGACATTGGTGAGTACAAGAGGGAGTATGCAGCTGCTGGGTCCCACTTCATCATGACATGACATTAATGCAGCATCAGGACTTTGGGGCATGGACCATCCCAGAGAACTCCCTGTGAAGGAGGACAAATGTTAAAGAATAGGAATAACATAGATTGATTTCATCTGGAAAGTTGGTAAACTCGCCATGCCTTCTTTTGACGGATCGCCCAAATGCACTGACAGATACAAAAGCTAGATATGTATTACAAGATCAACCAGATGATCAAGACGGAGGGTAGTGACTCTTGGCGATTTGAGGGATACTGATGGACCAGATGATAGTGCATGTCCTTCATCATCCCCGTCAAGCAATGTTGAGGATCCAACACTTCAAGATACCGTGATAATTTGTGAGGATTCATATGGGCTGGCACTTAGACATGATGAGGATAGGAGGCTGATGATCACCTATGGGTGTAGACATGGCTTCTAGGAAGTCATGTAGCGGAGTATGATGAGCTTCCTATGATGAGCGAGCCACTTTTTTCATATTCTCAGTCACCTACACTAGCCACGACACATGAGGATAACAATTGCATTTAGATATGGTTGAGGAGCCTTGTCTAAGGATTGTACACCAGGGACATAAGGATCTACATACCTAGGAGGAGATGCATGGATTGGAGCTAGTTGACTATATACATACATATAAGTATGAGGAGAGTGAGTAACCACTCTTGGAGATTCCATCAATGGAATCTCCAAGAACCAGTTGTGGAGACCGACAAATTGTTGGGACACTTACTCCCAAGATCGATCTACAGTGATGATGATACACTCCCTATTGGTCGAGATGACCATATCACAAGTATGGACACATATGTACGAGATCTAGGTGCAGATGATATTAATAGGATGAGTGCACAAAAGGATACAATTGCTCATACAGGATACAATATGATTCAGATGGGGGTAGCAATTGGTGATGGTGTGCAAAGTGGGCCTACGAGGACTCCAAGAGCATAGTGGATAGTGGGCAGTTCAGTACCTTATGTTTTGAGGAGTGTGTTGTTTGGTATTCCATTGTTGACACTAGCAGAGAGGAGCATGAGGTAGAACCTCACGGACTGCGGATCAAGAGTCACGACACCGGACGACAACTGGAGAGTCAAGGAGACATGATCATGGCGCCCACTCGATGCATTGATGTAGATACCATTGGTGGCGTGCTATTGTTGGCCGTCATGGCACATGATATTTTAGATAGGGACTTCCATTGATGACTCTGTATACACTCATGGAGAGAGTGACTTTGATGAGGGATGACTACCAATGTGCTTATTGATATCAGATTACTCATTGGAGATTGGCTAGATGGTCACAGTGGAACTCCAGGAGCTGTGAGCTGAGGTGGGACCCAACTCTACCTGCGGAGCTGGTGGAGAACACGAGGATTCTTGAAGGCACACAAACAACCCTTCAAGAATCTGAGTCCAGATTAGATGAGCTCCTTGAGGAGACTAGTCAGATATCCACTACATCCATATCAATAGAGAGCCGATATGTTCCTGCCATTGTTGGATGATGTCCGGGTGTCACAAGGGCTACCATTCATGGGTAGTTCTGACAATCGGCCATGTCACATACACACATACGAGGATTCTGCAGAGACAAAAAGGCTGAGCAAATACGCTTTCGTTTGTGTTCCAAGATTGGCTGATATCCACACAGAGGATGATCCGCAAGACACCTTGGATATAGGATGATGAGAGAGATGTATAGTGGGATTTATGGGGACACATTGGATGGCAGGAGGAGACACACTTAGGAGCATGGAGATTCCTCTCCTTGGCAACAACACTTATTGTTCGAGATCACCCTCACAATAGCACACCTATCTGAAAGGATGATGAGGGAGAGGATTAGCCGCTAGCTTGTGAGCATTCCATTATTGTACCCGAGATAGTTGGAGTTTAGGCGATTATCCACAATGGGTGCTAGTGGATGAGATTTTAGTCCAATCCTGGGATTGGACTAAAGCATATGATACTTTCAAGTCCAACAGCCCGTTACAGATGTTTCTGTTAGCTATTGAAATATTTATGATAACCTGTCTCGACACTTTTATCATTGACAACCGCATAGGGGGTGCTAGACAGTGGCAGGGGACATGGAGAGTTGGTAGGCTGAGACCACCTGACAGGAGTGTCTTGATTCCCCCCTCTGCACTCCCCCAAATGGAAGAGTGTACATACTTCTGGGGTGTAAATACTTCATGGGGTATAAACACAGCTGAAAGCAAGGACCTCTGAATCAGGAAGTTAATCAGGCTCCACAACCAACATTGCCAACAGGCGTTTATAGCCTCGGTAGGGATGTCATTTAACCCTCTCCAGTACTTCGATCCCATCAAAAATCCATCCATCTAAGATAAAAATATCTTGGTATCTGATCAATTTAAAAACATACTTGAAGGATCTTGAACTCAACATTGCTTCGCTTCCAGCAGGCTCATTTAGTACTTTGGCGAATTTGTCTTGGTATCATGTGTGCATTTACCCACTGCCAACAAACCTGTTCAGTATCCTGGTGGGTTTACACACAATTCCCACACATTAAAGTGATTCCAACTCTCTATAATTGTTTATAAAAAATTTAGAAACTTCATGATAACAAGAGAGCGGGGTGATATGGAAGATTTTACAGTGAGGCAATCATAGGATTGATCATTAATATTGTTTTTTGTTCTTGGAGAACTAATAATTTTCATCATAATTTGGAAATTTAGATTAAGAAATCATCTCAAGGATGGGGAAGCACTTTGAGTTGATCTCATTAGAGCTGGGATGACGTAATAAGTTTTAAAGATAATCTTATTTCCCTGAGACTTCAACAAAAAACCAGGAACAATGATTTGACAAAGACTTATCATAACTTTCTTATATATATTATTGATCTGAGTTTAGAACATTGAACTGTTTCAACTGTTGCTAGTGAAAGATTTGATTCCTCTCATTAATGAATTGTGATTCAGAAATAATTATTAAGGAAAAAAAAATGAAAAACAAAAACAAAACAAAACAAAAACAAAATCTAGAGATATTTACAGGCCAATTTTTATGATTTTATGACACTGTTCTTTTTATTATTTTGATCAAATTTTTATTTGTTGACTCGGCCAAACCATTTCCTTGCGGGTAATAGCTGGTGGATTATTTTAGCTTAATCCATTTTTCTAAAGAGAAGACATTCATATCCAAGGAAGAAAAATAAGAAGCATTGTCGAAAACTAAACAATCAGGTACAATGCATTGTACAAGGCACTTTAGGCTGATAGAGTCACTCTAAAAGATTCCATTGGTAATTCTCCTTTCTTCCTCATTTATAGAAGAGAAGCCATACTTCCTCCACACGTCTTTCTCCCTTCTCTGCAATTATCACAGAAAGTTTAGGAGGAAGAATGTCCCCCTTTAGAGAATCGGATAAACGCTTTACTAAAACTGGAAGAAGTAAGGACACAAGAAAAACATAATTTATATCAGCATCAACAAATTGTTAAAAGTTGGTTTGATACACGTTCGTCCTCAAAAAGAAATTTTAATGTAGGGGATTTGGTCCTCAAATGGGACAAAGCACATGAGAATAAAGGAGAACATACTAAGTTTCAAAACATGTGGCTAGGGCCTTTTGTCATTTCATAAAAATTGGGTCCTAGTTCTTTTCTCTTGCACAACTTAGATGGACAACTAGACACTTTTCCAGTGAATGGCCAGTCTCTCAAGAAATACTTCACTTGATAAATTTAGACTTACCCCTTGTAAATATCGCTAGCTTTCATTTTTATTTTGTTTTGTTTTTGTTTTTCATTTTCCTTTTTGTTTTTTTTGTTTCCTTTATAATTATTTCTGAATCACAATTCATTATTGAGAGAAATCGGATCTTTCACTAGCAGTAGTTGAAACAGTTCAATGTTCTAAACTCAGATCAGTAACATATCTAAGAAATTTATGATAAGTCTTTGCCAAATCATTGTTCCTAGTTTTTTGTTGAAGTCTCAGGGAAATGCGATTATCTTTAAAACTTCTTACATCGTCCCAGTTCTAATGAGATCAACTCAAAGAGCTTCCCCATCCTTGAGATGATTGCTTAATCTAAATGTCCAAATTATGATGAAAAATATTAGTTCTCAAAGAACAAAAAAAAATATTAATGATCAATCCTATGATTCCCTGGATGTAAAATCTTCCATATCACCTCGCTCTCTCCTTATCATGAAGTTTCTGAAAATTTTATAAAAAATTATAGAGAGTTGGAAGCACTTTAATGTGTGGGAATTGTGTGTAAACCCATCGAGATACTGAACAGGTATGTTGGCAGCGGGTAAACTCACACATGATACCAAGACAACTCTGTCAGGGTACTGAACAGGCCTGCTGGAAGCGAAGCAATGTCAGGTTCAAGATCCTTCAAGTATGTTTTTAAATTGATCAGATACCAAGATATTTTTATCATAGATGGACGACTTTTGGATGATATCAAAGTACTAGAGAGGGTTAAATGACATCCCTGTCGAAGCTATAAATGCCTGCTGGCAACAGTGGCCCTGTCAACGGTATTGGAGTTATTTGTACAAATATCGTTACCCTTTTGATCGAAATGAAATTTTGGATTACAATCTTTTGGCAGAACTTTCTTCAATGGTGTAACTGTGTTAATTTTCTGAGTTAATGTCAGAACGTTTAGTCTGTTTCTTAATTGTTTTTAGTAACTTTCTGATTTATATGTTCCCTAATATGAATTTCTAATGATGCAGAGATAATTCCTTCTCCTAGTGAGCCACCATTGTTTGCAGCCAGATATTCGTGTCGTTTTCATCAATATTTAAAACATAGGTTTGACGAAAGAAAATTTTTAATCGCTACCTCTTTATGTCTTCGAAGACTTCAATAATGATTTTTGTTTGAAAAAATCATTTGATTGGTTGTTGTGTGTTTTTGAGTTTATTTCTTTCAATAAATGTCTTGTTTGTTCTTGTTCAATTTCATGACTATTTAAGCATGAAATTGAAACAAGCTTGGTCTAAACACATCTTACAAATTCTAAAGCTTCTCCTTGTGAAATTGGATGGGTACTTAAAAACACCTAATGATATTAAGAACCTTTTGGGGTTAGGTTCTCAATAGAGGAGGTGGTTTTTAATTACGTTTTTCCTCTGGTTCAGTATTCAATCAACAGCCTGAGTGGTGGTTATGGTGGTCTTCTCTCGAAACCTTAGTTATCGGTCCACCTCCGAAAATGAAAAACTTATCCTTCTTATCGGGCGGTTTCAAACATAGGCCCCTCTTTGCTACACCTGTTGGTATATCGTGACCAGGCCCATGGCCTCGGTGGTAAGGATAGAGTTGAATGGCTCACAGGCCTTGCTCTCCCATGATGATGTTGTTGACAATATTGTGGTCTATGGGTGGGTTAGGTTTGTACAGTCTTTCCAGGGATTTAACCTTCAAGTTTCCAAAGCTTTCTCCCAGACCTTCGATGGTACTAAGGCCAAGATAGGCGATTTGCATCTACAAGTCAGTGAGGAATCGATTGTAGAAGCCACATTCTTACCACGAGAAGGAGATCGTTGGTTCAAGAATCTCAAAATTGAAGGTTTTCCTTGGCACCTGTTAATGATTTCCACGAATTCATGCTATGATGTCAAAGGTACACCCATAAACTTGTTCAAGCCTCGATGGCATGGTTTATTATTAATTACCAAGAAATACGTTACCTACAAAGGAATATATGGATTGATTTTTCTGTTTCATATATGCCTGTTAATGGTTTTCTTAGGGTTTAACCTAAACATGCCTTTTTACTTGCTTAAAATCGTTCAAAAGATGGCTAGATTTTACCAGAGGAAAAACCCTAATGCACAGTCTAGTCTCTTTCATCACGGCTTGATTCGAGTATTAGTCATTTCCCAATTGTCTAAGGCTAGAGATAACTGGAAACATTTCATGGATAGGAATGGTTTTTCTCCACTCACACCTGAAACAGTAAGTGACTCACCCCTGTGTGTTGACAATCCCTCCATCCCTCACCCATCATCTCACCCTCTGTGAAACCTTCATGTCGAATTGAAAGAATACACTGTGTCATTTACCGAAGCCCCTGTTTGATTTGCATAAATCAACCAAAGGCACACACCAGAGACATGATTTTGTTCCTAAAAAATATTTAGAGGATGTGTTGGATAAATTGAAGGGAAAGGTCTCTATTAATCCTAATCCTGGGCAAGATGTGGTTGATATAAATGAATTTAAAACCAAGAAATAGGGAAAACATAAAACACAGAGGGTTCTAGATATTGATTTCAAGAACAAAAGGAGAAACCGACTCCTTTCAAATATGGTCAAGAAATGACATCATAGACACAAAAATCCTATCCCCATTATTGATGTTGAAGACCRGATCTTTGTTGACGATACCAGTGTTGATTCACCCCATTATGATTTCATGTCTAATTTGCCTCMTTTTTTAAAGGAACAAGAAGGTTTCTCGGGTATTCAGTATGACCTCAAAAGGATTATGGAACAGGGTGAACCTCTTACTATAGATCAAACTCACCCATTACCAAATCTAGAACTGGTGTGTTGTGAAATTTGTCTTGACTGGATCCAAAGATACTATCGAGACATACCTTACCTACAAGCTCAATTAAATCAAGTGATGACTCAAAACTCAGTTCTGGAAAAGGAAAATGATGATCTCAGAGCTTGCATCCAATCGAATTCTCTCGAAGCCAACAAACATTTCAAGAGATCGGGAGATGTGATTATAAAAAGCTCCACCAATTTCAATGCTATTGTAAATTCAGATTTGCCTGATGTTTCCCTTTCAAATTTCTAATTGGTAAATATTTTTTTTGTAATTCACAATTTGATTTTGTTTGGATAATAAATGAATTTGTTTTTATTTAGAACAACTACAGAATCGAATATTATGTAGCTTGTCTTGTAAATTTATTTACTTCATTTTGTCTAATTTAGATTTTGTTTTTCTTTGTCTCAGGTGAACAATAGGTCGATGTGCAACAATTAATGGAACGAGTCAAAAAGTTGGGCATATAATGGATTTGTAAATTTCTTTTTTGAAAAAAAATGTTTTAATGATTTAACTATTTTTTAACAGACTTATCTTATGGTTATTTTGTTTTAGTAAAAAAAAATTAAAGTAGATCTATCTCTATCTTGCATGATATGAGGAACAAACTAGGGACTTGTTTTAAATAGCACTACTTGCCCAGGGAGAAGGAATTCCTTTTGGACCATATTATGGACTTATTATTCTGAAACTATATGGGATATAGTTTACTCTTTGGCTTTCGTCCTTTTGTAGACTATGCAATGTTATTGTTGTTTCTCATATAATTTCTGGACATTAAATTTTATTCGTATTGAACTAGCTTTAGATTGTTTTGCATATAACTTTCCATGTTATGTTTATCTTTACGTGGTTCACTATATTTTGGTTCTTTTAATATCTATGATTGATCATCTATCTATGCATTTTGATTTTACATCTAATGTTTGGTAGTTGGTAACACCATTTGCTAAGAGTTGGAGTTTATTTTACTTTCATCTATTGGACATTTTAAAGTCACATGAGGTAAAATCTATGTGTCTTTTTGTCATCATAGACTTATTCCGGTATATAAAATACTTCCTTGAGTTGTTTCAGGAAGTATTTTTCTTTCTTTTTTCATAGATTTATACCTTACACGGGTTAAGTGGATCTTATACAAACACAGAAAGACGAATCTAGCTTAGTATTGTTGATCAACATCAGGTTAGTTAGTTTATATTTTATTTAATTTGTTGATTTGTGAATGAATAATGATTGCATCATTTAAACGTTAAATGCTTTGTCCATTATCATTTTATCATTTACAATCTTAGTCACTCATTGTTTATTAGTTTTTCATTTATAGTACAAAATACAGTTCCCCCCCCTTTTTTTTTGATCCATTAGTTGAAAACAATCATGTTCACGAGGCTTTATTTAAACCTCGTAATTGTATATATATTGTATATAATACTACTATTAGTTAATAAATTGTATTAATCTATTGATTGACACGATTGTACATTTAGTTATTTTACATCTTTTAATTATCTTAGAATCCTAGTTGGCTAATGGAGCCATAAAACCCATCAGGGTAGATTATCCCAAATGGCTTGGGTTAGATAGACAACCTCGGTCTGGATCTTCCCTTCTCATTTACGGTGTGTCATAAATGCTCGTCAACATGTCTTAAGGCCATATTTACAGTAAAATAATTGTGAAATATTTGGGAAGTTTTTCCCTCTTTATTTCTCTTCAGAAATTATAGGACCTTAAATAGTCTCATCTCAGTTGAAAAATGCTCTCAACTATCAGAGGCATATTCCTATGAGTGTTTCAAGAAACCAAGTTTTAAAAGGAGATGGAATGATGGATTAGAATAAAGAACAAAAAAAACATACAGGGCACTGCAAAGAATGAATCATGTAGCCTATGTGAAATGAATAATGTATTGAGTGTTGGGAAAAATAATTGCTTATGAAAATAATCAATTTCCACACCATTAATTATCAATCTAGGGTGCATCTGTTTATTTCAAAGTCATCAGGAAAATTATATGCAAGCTACGATTCCCTTCTAACATTGGTCATATAACATGTGTTGTAGTAATGTAAATCAAACCACTCGTACAAACATGAGAGGAAATCTATACAATAGGCCGAAAATAATAACAAGCTTTGGAAAAGTAAATCACACCTCACAACAAGTGTTAATCAATGAAATAATCTACTCTGTCACACCTCACAACAAGTGTTAATCAATGAAACAATATACAAATTGGAAAAAGGAAAATATTAACTTGCAGGAAAGGAAACACACCACGCTTGCCGAAAAGTAAAACACATCAGTTGGGGTATCAGGGGTATGAATCAACTGTCTCCTGAAACAACGGAAGAAAAAAATAAGAAACACATTGTCACACATTGCGAAAAAAAAAAAAATATCACTCGAGAAGTGATGGGATCCTCAAATCCCTTCTTTCAACCACATGTGTGGATCATTAGCAGCACACAACACACAAGGAGATCTAATTCTAAATCACTCTTGCAGAATTGAAATCTAATCTATTTGACAGAAAGTAAATTTAATCTATGTGATAGAAGGTAAATTGTTGAAAAGGAAAATTTCACACACTTGCATAAATAAATTGAGCTAAAATATCTACTCCCATGTTGGCCCTCGACCAAGTTTTGAGAAAACCTTGGTCAGGTTTGGACCACTTTTGAACTTCAACACATTGTTCCAGGAAGGAGAACCCAGGCAGAGCTGAGATCGTGGATCTCACTTATTTTGTGGGTTATGTGGACCCAGTAAAGGGGTATTTAGGGTTTTTGTTATGGGGTTTATGGGATGTCGTCCCATGGGGTTTACCCATGATTAGGCCTTATTGTAAGGGATTTTAAAAGTATAAATAAGTAATAATGTATTGTATAAGAGTAGTTAGAAGCTTTCAGAGCTAAGTGCAAGTAACTTGAGAAAATTTGTGCAAGGGAATGTAAGTGAGTAAGGCTATGTGCTTGATAAAGCATTGGATATGTGCCTTGACCTAGTTTTGGAAGGAGGATCTGGTGCTTAGTGAGTAAATATCTTGTCTAATGTGAAGCTTGACTTTGTGGCTTAGTGCACGGGAGTAAAGGAATGTAAGAGATTGATGAATAATAAATAAGACGAAGTAGTTGGTGGGTGTAGCCCCACACTGGGGTGAACCACGTATATCTTATGTCTTTGGTTTGTTTTGTGCTATGTTGTTTATGTTATGAATCTACTCGGTGCTTTGATTACTATGTATGATAGATAGATCTATTGTTTCTTAGTGATTTACTTGTGTTAAGGGTAAATGAATGTTATATCTAACTCAGTGCTATGTGCTAAGTGGTTGAAATGCTTAATCTTTGTTATTACTGCACTAGATATATTCTCGGATATGTTCTGCAATGTTAATAAAGCTAATGAACTAATGCATCTCACCTTCTAAGTGTTAATAGAATACTCTACGAAGTGTTTTTATCACAGATTTGTGTCCCATCTTGGTTACAGACATATGCATCCTGTAACCCCCCCTACTTCTACCTCGGGTGAGACCTCGTCTGCTTCGCAGGTGTTGTCGAAAGGGCTGGTAGTTAGGGTTTTGTTGGTGCCTTGTTAAGCGTTGAACTCTGGGTCTGCCCCTGTGCCAACAAATGGTTTCGTTTTCGGGACTTGAAACTGTGATTGTTGGGAAATGAAGTAAAGAAAATAGAATATGTGTGTGTAGATCTGTTGTTGAAGTGCACAATACTCTACTTGACTTGCGAAGATCTGTGCTAAGAAAGAAATCTGATCTAAAGAAAAGAGCTAAGATCTTAAAAGAGGTAAAGTTTTGTGCTTTGACAAAAGAAAGATAAGTGAAAAATTGTGTTTCAAAAGCATGAATTTAAGTATATTTAATAGGTTTTGTCCTAGTTTGAAGGCTAGGGCGTAGTTGAAAGAAAGAGTTGATCTGAATAAATTTAATAGCAATGAAGAAAGATATGTTATTCCTATGCATAGAAAGAATTTTTGGACTAATAAGTGGATGTAGGAACCTAGAAAAAAACATTGTGGAGTGCAGGTCTAGCACTATGATCCTAGTGCATAGTACAGAAGAGGTTGGGGAACATTTAAAAGGAAAAGAGGATTGACATTGTGCTATAATTGCAGAAGACCGAGACATCTTGCTAAGGAATTCCCTGGCGCAAATCCTATTTGTCTTTGTTGTAAGATTGTTGATCATGAGGTTGAGGATTGTCCAAGGATGATTGCTAAAGTTGAATGAATGAACATGAGACAAAGAAACTATGAAGGAATTCAAGAGACTAAGGGCATGTTATAGGATCATAAAGAGAAATAATTGGAGAAATCCCAAACTACATTATTATAGTTGAAAGAAACGATGGATGTTCACAAAGATGTCAGTTTACCAGAGATCCTGAAAGTAAAACAACACATAAGTGCAAGAATAGAAGACTTCGACATAGACTATGTCCTGGATAAAGAAACACAAGTGAATATTATGACACAAGACACTTGGTAAATTTTGGGAAAGCCTGTTGTGGTACCTTCATTGGGAAGGATAGGCTTGTTTAAGGGAAAGATGATAACCTTATGTGGAAGATTTACTAATGTACCTATTATTATTCATGGAACATCGACTGAAGAAGAATTTGAAGTCATTAAGTTTGTTGAGAATAGCGCCCCTTTCCCACTTTTATTAGGTAAGACTTGGATTGAGAAGGATCATATCAGAAGGGAAGCAG
>SNQJ01S0115826.1:0-27975 GCA_010110895.2 Picea sitchensis | reverse complement strand
TAAAGGAGGGATAAGGAAATTAATGAGGGGGAAGAGAGTCGGTGAAAGGGGGATATGACGAGAGGAGACTTACGGGGGGAGGATCATCATTTTGGGGAGGGAAGCATTTTGGGGAGGAGATGAGAGTTATGGTTTCTTTTCTTGGATTTTCTAGTTCTATGGTGGAGTTCTGCAGTCTTTGAGTATCATTGCAGGGGGCACCAGGTTGCTAGGGGTTTTGGGCACGGGGGCCAGGATTCCTTTTGGTTTCCTAGAGCTAGGGAGTCGGACAGGCTGCTCCTAGCTGGCTAGGAGGTTAGTCGGTTTGGACAGAGTTGGTCAATGCATCAGGCTAGGCAAGGCAACATGGAAGGGACAACCATATCAACGGGGATTAGCATCAGAAGCAGGTATTTTATTGTGAATTGTTGAGTTATTTTCATGATGTAGATAGATTTTAATTTATGCAGAATAATTATGCTTATGATGTGAATGAATTATTTATGTATGAGAAAGGAATTATATGTTTAGATGTACGGAATTTTGGATTTAATTAAGTATGGTTTCTACATGATCGCTTTTAGTTTTGGGTTGTTAGTATTT
The DNA here is from genome assembly GCA_010110895.2 of Picea sitchensis. Lineage (NCBI taxonomy): Eukaryota > Viridiplantae > Streptophyta > Pinopsida > Pinales > Pinaceae > Picea > Picea sitchensis. The sequence continues at coordinate 27,393 of SNQJ01S0115826.1, read as the reverse complement.
TCAATTGCACACACCTTTCAATCTAGTCAAAGTTCAATTAATATATCTTGTTACTGTAGGGTTATAAAGCCTCATGATCCCAATTCCCATATGCCTCCAACCTTTTGATCTCATGATCCTAATGCCCATATGCCTCCAACCCACATCAAGTGAAGGAAGAAAATTAAGAAGGTACATGTGTTGTCCCATTCCATGTCAACAACAACACATCCATTCACTGGGAACAAATCGGTCACTCCACTAAATTAGGGTTTATGGTTTACATGATGAATTGATGATGGAAATACCATGGTTGGTATGATCCGAGGCGGAGTCATGTAGAACTCCACCTCTTGGTTTTGAGAATGGTTCATTCTCTACTAAGCGGAAACCATGTGAAGATGGAAGCTCCCAGAGTATACCCCCACATCACTTTCAATTTCCCCATATTACCTAATTTGAAATTCTAAAGAACATATCATATATTGTATTATACAAAATAAAACATATAAAAGATCATATAAAAGATATAAACACATACCTCTTCTTTTCAACCATTAAATATTAGTCATCTTCTTATTCATCCTTCGGTATGTATCAGGATATGGTTGAGAATCGATATTGGTGAAAGGATCATTCTATCAACATCATCATCCATGTCATTTTGCTACTATAGTTATTGATATCGTTAAAGAGATGGTAAGTCTCCTACATTTTGGATGATCAACTTCTTCAACTTATTCAACTTCTTCGTCTAACACATCAAATACATGAGCCACACTCACGATGCATAAGATTGATCTTCTTCCACCGTTATCTTCATCCTCGGCTATATGATTATACTTTATTGGTCTTCATCTTGGATCATATCTAATAGCGTGTAATGAAGCTGCTTTGCAGTACCCGAGTAAGATACTTGTTCACATTGACTTGGAGAACATAAGGCTCTATACCCGGTTCAAATGCCCTAGTATTAACCATGGTAAATCCATTATCATGCTCAATAGCAGTTCGGGATCATGTTCATGCATCGGTAGCCTGTATCATTGAACCTCAAATAAAACTATTTTAAAGAGATTAAAATCACACTCGATTATATCCTCCAAATGGCCATAGTAACTGAGAATAGTTACTATGGCCTTTTGGAGGATATTTGTCACTTCTAGAGGAAATTTTGGTGATATACAAAAACTATAGTTATCCCTGTCCGAGGTTTGCATCTTATCATCCAACATTTTGATATAGAATTGACAATAATACACCACATAGCCTTGTGATGTTTCAAATGCAACATGGACAATAAAGTAAAAAATACATTTCAATTAATAATCCTCATAGGACTCACTAAATATATATTTCAAAATTAAGCAAACCAAATACATTGAAAATTGAAAAACTAGGAAAATGTGGGTGAAAATAAATTTGCTTGCACCGTTTATCTTTCAAACGAATTAAAATCAACTTCCCTTGATGTAAGATCAGGGAAATTGGTCTAGGTGATGTGTTATACTTCCCTTGATGACCTCTTGGAAGTGTTCTTGGGTATATTTCTGTCAGTATCCCCATCCAGTCAAGGTTGTTTTCAATGTATAAACGTAAAGCATCTGACTCTCGAGCAACTATATGATGGCATAACAATTTTAATATAATTAATTAGGCTGTTAATAAAGGAATAATTTAATAAATTTGTAATATATTAAATCTACATCAATTTCTAATAATTACCTTTCATAGTACTCATTTTACCTCCCCAATAGGACATCCCCTTCAAATTTGTTGTTGGAGTTGATTCTTCCAAATGCAAGGCACATTCATATTTTGCTAATTTGGGTAGATATTGGCTAATATGCATGTCATTGATATACCATATATCCCTCAACCATATAACCCTTAGGACATGCTCTTTGTCTAGCAAAAGCCTTCGGTGACTTCAACTACCTCTCCACCATCCACTTTGTCGACCTTGTGTGTCTTGGTCCACATAATTAAATCTCCTCAACTTGGTGTGTGGGGTGAGTGTTCTTGTGCATTGAAAATGATGGAGTGAATCACAGTTGCATTTTGTACATTAATTAGGAATTTCCTCACTGATAGCTTATATCTTCTTTATGGATTTCTTTTGATGACAACCACCTACAAATGTTGATACAATAAAATAATATCAAGGCATACATAAATTTGCGGGTAAAGATAATGTAATAATAAGTTCACTCTACAAATTTTATAAGAGTACATTTCCTTATAAAACAATACTTTCCTCATGTATTTCCAAAGTACATAAATAATTTGTTTTATGTTATTGTCAAGTCATCTGGGAGAGATAAAGATAGAAAATACTGTAACAAAAAAAAATAGTTATTTGTTTCCAAAAAATCGCATTATAATAAAGAGTATAGTATAACCTACTAAGTACATATGAATGTATGTCGGGTCATGTGTTTAACCCTTTCAAAATCCACCTTTTTTGTTAAAGATATTTTTGTATGTTCGTGAAAACCCATCCAGGGAACCTAATTTTGAATTATCTCTTTTACAATATTGCTTTGCTTCTCCATCAATAACCAAAGGAAGACTAGTATTATGTTCATGACCATAAACCATTAGAATTAATAACACTTTGCAATGCATGATTAAATTCATGGATGACACAACAAATCTTTCCAATTCTCTCTTTGTCAGGTCTTCCATCTAATATTCGCCATAACAATTATGTTATGTTCTTACGATATGCATTATCAAACAAATGAACTATTTTTAGGTTCTCGTAGCATGGCAATCTACTGAAGAAATACATGGTGACTTTTCATTCCTCATGGAAGCCATTTGTGCCTTAACCACATTCATGAAACACCAACAAATTGAAATTAACACTAATTATTGGGACAAAATGAAATTGATACTAGTGAAAAATTAACCGTATTTATATAATATGTCATAAATAATTTGCATACCTTGTGATTTCTAATATATTCCAACTTCCATAGAAGCAGTGTCATTCTTCATGGTTTTTTCCATTTTCTTCTTTACCATTGAAATTTTCTTTGTCTATAGTTGATAACTATGGTTCTTGGGAAGAGATTCACCCTGCTCTCATCAGTAACTGCTTGATAAACTCCTTGAATGATGAGATTTTATCCAACTTGGACCTAAGCCAAGGCATCACAAATTTACCCTTTGTTTGAAGACCTACAAGATATATGAATTAATGTAGCGTCGAAATTAGAGTTACAATTTAAAATAATGCATGATTTTTCAATAAATATATATAATATTAAATCACAAAATGAGTAACAATATACCACAAAATGTCATTTTTTAACTTAGGGACATCATGAATTGTCCATGATAGTATTCCATGGAATTGATGTTTGCCCTATTGAGTCTAGAGATGTCATGCAAGTGGCCTTGATATAACTTCAACAACTCATTCGATAAGGAGGTTCAATATATACGTTCATATATTTTACCTGGTACTTACCTAATTGGTCCAACATACTACATGATTAATTATACTTATCTAGATGTCATTATATATATAAAAATAATTACCATGCAGAATAAAGAAATGAAATATTTTGTCATACTTTAAAGAAAATAAAATATAATTAAAATACATGGAACAATGGTTATAACATTGTGCATTCTCTTTTGATCGATATCCGAGGAAGGTTATTGTTTATAGCGAGATACACATTGAATTTTTATGTAGAACAGAGCTCTCCAAATGGATTGACACTATCAACTAGCAGAGGTCCTAACGTGCAGGGTTCTTCTTTAAAAGTGAAGCCACTTTTCAACTGATGTAGTTCAATGCAGGAACCATCTACATGCATTCAGAGAACATCTTCTCGACTTATTCTTGCATGGAAATCCATAGAATTGTGCTTTATACTTTGCTTTACAGACATGTTTGGAAAGCGTGGAATTATTGGGGGATATAACAAGAACTTTGTGAGGGCACCTTATTTGGCCCAGCTTTGCTCGGTTCGATATACTATTTTACATTGGGAAGGGCATTCGTTGTCTAATGCATGTGTAAATAATGTATCATGATCATTAATACATGCATGTAATCATGGATATTTCTCGATATGTGTGTAAAATGTTGTGTCGAGGATAGGGGACAACATTAGGAACACAGCAATGGTCATTGTGGCAGTGATGAACTCGACATGTTCCATGCTGTTTGGAGTGAGAATGGCTGGGAGAATTGGACTGGTGTTTGGGCAAGTGGTGTGGTCAAATGCCTGAGCCATTATTAGAGCCTGTTTGATGGGCGTTCAGACATGGGACTGTGGGATAAGATTGCATTTGGTGGGCTCAGGGGTTGGTGAACTGGGAGTAGGACGGCAAAATGGCATTCATCATGGGTTTATAATTGAAATGGCGTGTGGGATCATTATTGTGTGCTGGGTTTGGGGTTAACATTGTTGTCCGTCATGTGTGTGGGTGAGCTGTGGGCATTCTCAGGGACATGCTACAGGAACGTGCATGGTAGCATGACCAGGATGTTTGGGACATCCCTGTTTAAAGTAACTACAGAAAAAGTTAGTGTATAGAAAATACAAAAACCTCGATAAGAAATATTACCAAAATTCATGACACACTGATTATTACAAAGAATACAATAAATATTGAATCATCTTACCAACAGACGATATTCAAAACCATGGCGTGCCCTTCCTGGTAGCGGACAAAGACCGCGGCTGCGCATTGGCAGCCGAGAGGCAACGCCTCACTCTGATGCCCCGGCAGGAACGAAGCTGCGTGGGCAATTCGCGTGGCGTTGGTATTGTACGTGCGGGCCAGGCGTTGGACATTGGTTTTGTAACGGTTGGTGGCGGTACCATTATGCGTTGAACATGCAGGGGCGAACGTAGTTCAACATTGATGGTGTTTGTTGAGAACGACGATAAATTGCGTTTGTTTGGCGAAGTTGATTGTTCGGTTAACGAACGACGCTCCGGACAAAGTCGTTCTTTTGAATTGCCGCTGGTGAGGTGCCGTTTGATATGCGAACGGTTGGACGGGTTTGGTTTTGCATTGGTGGGCGCGTTGGATGGTTTGACCTCTGAACCACTTTGTGTTCTCATTTTCATTAATCGACTAGTATATTTCATCATGTTATCGTAGATTTAATCATGATTTTTATAATACCAGATATTGATCCTTATTAATAGTGTATAACAAAGTTACATCAACTACAAAACTAAAGTTAATCACTACAACTAGAATTACGTGTGATTATAAAAATTCAGGAGAAACAACATCACATATAAGAAAGGGTATGTGGATTTTATTAAGAAAGTTGAGCTCGTATACTTTATTTATATTAAAGACTATGATATAATCGAGTTCATTTAATTCCAAAGATTACTTAGTCACCGTAGAAATTTAAAGGTGTCATACATAATCTAAGATGGTTGAAGGTGGATTTAACCTTAGTGGATAAAATTTAGTTAGCGCTAATCACGAGCAAGATGTTTTATCTTTATAATAAGTCATATATTATTTTACAAATGTTTTCTTTATATAATAATGACGTATACCTAACATAAGTTTCGGGTTAGAGTTTATGTATCTTATTATTGTAAACATGACATAGGTTCCTCCATATTTTATATATACCATAACTTATCATTATCAATATAACAATCAACTTCAAGATTTTATTCATGGAGTTTCTTCACTTCATTTAATTGAATTAGTAGAAGATCGCTAGCCAACCATTAGGTGTGAAGTATCCCAACCATTATTGTCGCTATTATATTATTTTCAATTTTAATAAGGTGCTGATCCACTTTGGGTACTGGGATATAACAAATTAGTCATCAAAGAGTTCAATCGAACTATTCGTTGTTTTGTTAGTTCTTAAAATAAAGAGAATAAAATGAAAAATCAATTACTATCATTTTCATAGATGGGGACAGGTTTCAAGAACAGTTCAATATCTTTATCAATGAAAAAAGAAAGACATTATAGCTACAATTGAAGGGAGAAAAGGTGTGGATTCCATGAGCTAGAATATTATGGAATCCATACACCCTTTTCCGTATAAACCTAGAATATTATGGAATCCACATACCCTTTTCCATAGAATATACTAACTAGATCCAAAAACCAAAGACATGAAATATGGTACTACACATATAATATATTATCAAGGAAAAAACAAGCTACATGAAATTTTGACATTTCAACAAAAATTTACAAGTTAAATGAGTACATCAATAAAAAAAAAGCATACTAACCTTGCAAGTTCAAAATCCAAGCTATGTAGATCGAGAATTGGATGTGTTCAACCAGTGGGTGATGGAAAAAATAAACAGCTCAAACAAAAGACAAGAACAGTGTTGCAACTATAGCAATTGTGTCGCAAAGTCTCTTAAAGTCAGGTATATATATATCAAATAGTCAACTAGCCGTTAACACCGACCAATGAGATAGGAAAAAATTTGTCGCTATTGCCATGAACTTTCGTGGCAATAGCAACGAAAATCCCGACTAGGTTAAAATAACCTATTCGTGGATATTGCGACGAACTTGCGTGGAAATATCAATGAAAATAATGCCATGTTTAAAAAAACTATGAAACTAATGGGAACCTGGAAAAAAATTGTGGAATAACCCACCCATGTGTACTAGTGTCCCCATAGGAATTTCATTATTTCTTGGCTACCACTTTATTTCTTATTGAGCATCCCAACTTCACCATATATTGTACATTCCCCTAGGAGGAAATTTTAACAGTATGTAGGTTAATTTCACCTACATGTGTGTCATGCAGCCTCTCCAAACTAAAAATTGAATGATACCATATCAAATTATTTATCCCATGCATTGTATGATCCATACATTAACATATGATCGCTCAAATTAATTAATTTTTGTTTGGTTGACTTATTTTACTCCCTAGTCAATTTATCTTGGTTACTTGTGTAGAGAAAATAATAGAGAAAATAACACTCACACTGAACCGACCAAGTAAGAGAAGACAAAACTAAACATAAATAATCAATTAAATTCACACAGTATATAGAGATTTTACCCTAGAAACCCTTAATCGGGAAAAACAACATTCCTTGAGTGATTCCCACTCTCTTGTTGTCTTATTCATTCATAGAATAAAGAGTTACATGACTAACCTTGGTCCACACCTAATACATAATCATCGTCCTATTCTCTTGCTTTTACACAAGGAAAACCCTACAACCAATTCATCTTATGCAACATATTGAACCTCCATGTTGAGTCTCGTCACTATGAAAAATGACTTAGCATGCTGAATATGAATTTAAAAAAATCCCCATGTACATATAAAAGAAAACCAAGGGGTAGCAGGCCCTAGAAATTATAGAAAACAACATGTTGATTTACCCATGCATATAACAACATATATAAAAAAAAATGAGTGCATCTAGTAAGCAAACAACAAATAGTCAACATTCATATAAAACATTTACACTTTTGAATAATCATAATAAAAATAAAAGAAACTTATATTTTTATATAAATAGACAACTGACTACATACAAAGGATTAACCTCCTAACCACAGGCACTCTTGTTCATTTTCTCTCAATAGTAGACCACCCATGAGTTGAGGTTATGAGTCCACAAGGATATGTGCCTCTCTGGTTTTCCTCTTTCCACACTCAGCAACCCAAAATCCAGGTTTTATTCCTACAGGAGTTCAAATCCACCAGCTCTCTCTTCCCCACAACCTACACAACCCAAGGAATGTACCCCCTTCACTAATCACGGTACCTAGGGTTGTACCATTCATTTTTCAATGCTTCCAATGCATTTGGTTGGCCAATAATATCTCAACTGGGGACTTTAGGAACTCTCGTCTGCTTCAAGAGTGCTCACAGCATCCCTCAAAAGGCTCTTGAACCATTTCCTCAACATGAAACACACTACATGTTTACAACCCATTTTATAGGCACACATGCCACATTTCCAGCATTAAACACAACCAAACAATGGGTGCCTTCAAACACAACATGGATGGTTCTCTTCCCATCACTCAACTTCTCCTTTTCTACCCAAAATCTCGATGTAAAAATGGTCTCTATTATTCATGTGAATTTCCCTTCTTCTCCCTTGTTTTCTTGACTCTCAGACTTCCCAAAAATGATTGCACTTCAGCCCATGCTCTCCAATAACCATGGGATGGGACCTCTTACACCCACCCTCTTACATGAGTTAAATAATTGTCTTTGGGAACACTCAACAACAAATAGAAGGTGTTGAGGTCATTTCCCGCTTCCGAAATTTCCCACCCCTTTTCTATTTTCCCAAATTCATTTCTCCCTTTCTTTTCCCTCGTTTATACTTACCCATTTTTTCCCTTTTCTTTTTTCCCTCCTACTATCCCTTTCTAGTTCTACACTTAGTCACATTTTTCAGATGGTGGGTTCCCAGGTTGGCATACTTACGATTTCTTATCTCCATCTACAACTTCACATCACGAGTCTGATCGGCCATCGTGTTGTTCCATACTTGGTCGATTTTACGATCGCGGGTTCCCGGATTGGCGGGATCGAACTCTCATGCTCCCATGTTTCGTGATATACACCTTGCACCAAAAATTTATGTGATTTATATTTTGATCCCTGGACTCCCCGAACTTCCAAGTCTCATTCTACCAAAGATGAGTCTGTCCGATCATCGCGCCATTCTATACTTATCCAATTTTGCACCTTATATCGTCGCAGACTTGCAGGTTCACAGGTTCACAAAAATATCAAATCATATTTTTCTCTCGTCCATCCCTACCACCCTCTTGCCCTTCCCAATGCACATTTACTATGATTTTAATTCTTATAACTTACCATACAGGTTCTAAAGGATTTTCATTAATAAGCAAAAGGATCAAGGAGATCTCCTATTAAAACACATTAAAGAAGGATTTATGGAGGATTATATTATCCCCATCCAACATTCATTTTAAACATAATCTAGAGCAAGGGAACGTTCTCATAAACTTATGAAAGCAACTCGAAAATATTTTTTTGGAGATACATTGAATATTTTTGGGCTTGAGGACCAGAGTTGTAAGTGGTCCAAAGCATATTCCTACTACTCATCCCCTTCTTCCCAGAAGGAAGTAATCTACATGTCTGGAATTGCACGCACAGGTTGTGTCTCGAAATTCTTTGACTGTAAGGAATTGCTCACCTGGTGCGCAGAGAGATATATTCCAATCCAGCAGACTATTCAGTTGCGAGACCATTCCCATGTCTCTCTATCGCCTTAGGTATTCTGTAAGATGTTGAGACTTCCTGGACCAACACACACCTTCAAGGGAGAATATTGTAGGGAGTTCTTAAATAAGCATGACAATGGATTGGACCTCTTACCTGAATTCCTAGAGATCCCAGTGATAGTCCCCAAGGAAATCATGAGATTGCAAATTAGCTCATTTAAAAATCCCTTTTGGGAAATTGCATGGATTTTCACGAGGATAACAGGACAAGAAACTACAGCCAGCATCTCCTGGATTAATCTTTACATTTTATATTTTACGGTCAAATGACATGCCATCTTCGATTGGGTTAAGTTTATTTCCATTGAAATATCTTCCCAAATGTCACAATACAAGAAGGAGAAGAAGTTATTTATGTCATCTTATTTGGTTTTCGCGATAGTGCATTGTTGTTAGTTCTTGAGATTATCTGTGTGTAAGAAGGTAAACTGTGAATTTGACCCAGTGACCTTCTGGTATCAAACATTATAGAGGCACAAGGCCTCCTAACATTTTTATGAATTTTTTAATGATTTTGTCTCAGTTTTTAAAGGCTTGTTTTTTGGAAAGGACACTCCCTGGATGTCTGACCAAGAGAGTAATTTCCTAGATCAGAAGGGGACACTAGAACAAATGGAGAATTATAATGTTATAAAAATCTTTGGTTCCAAGGAAAATCCTTCCTTCCTTCCTTCCTTCCTTCCATGCCACATATCTAAAAAAATGTTCGGTGTTGAAATAGCAAGGAAGTACAACTACTGGTTTCATTTTTTCCATGAAAAGAGAAAAAATCAATTCATACCTCTACCTTGGAAAGTTGGGGACTTCATATTCAGAAATATGAACAAGATTGATGAATTCGTGGGCCACTTCCATAGCCTCAATCTAAAATATGTTGAAAGAGTAAAAGGGTTCGGCCCTAGCGGAATTTTTGTAGAACATCTATTGGTTGTTGGTTTCAACAATTCTTTCATTAATGCCATTCTGAATGAAGATGGAGATAATGTCTCAGGAACTCCCACTCATGACACTGGAGACCTGGAAATGATACTCAACACCATTGAGTCGTACAAGCATAGATGAAAATTTCTGGGTGAGAAAAGTGCCCAATCCTCGATTGTCACTCCAAAGAGTTCAACATCTCAAAGCAGCTCTCCAACAACCCACCAAATTAAGAAAGTAACCCACATTTCTTTAGGCGGAGGAGGAGATAATAACCTTCCTTCAAGAAAAAATGAAAGTTCTCACAAGATTCCCTTGAGGAAGAAAAGAAAAAACATTGTGCAATAAGAGGAGGGACCTTGAGGTGAAAGAGACATCCACGACCTCTCCCTCGAGGATACGGAACTCGAAATTGACATTGAAAAAGTGTTCCCCAATGTTGACCAGTTAGATAAAAATGCTCACCAGAATCCTCAAATGGAAATAATTGAGAGCGAGACCTTCAATGAAGAAGAGTATTTTGTATTTCAGAGTGTTGTTTTTTACAGTGAGTCCAAAATTTTGATTATTGAGAAAAGAGATCTAAAGAATAAAAAGGGGAAATCTCGTTCATAGATTAACCTATGAAACATGTGGCCTTCCCAAATTTCCCAAATTCACCAAGCAACTGGAGATGCTCTAGATAATTCTATTGGAGGCCTTGAAGCAAAGAATGTCAGGTTAAAGGAATGAATCAAAGAATTGGAGGAAGCATTAATGCCTCTTCCAGTACTTGCTAGTCCTTTAGCAATGATTAGGCCTACCACACCTGCAGAAAAATTAAAAGGATCGGTAAGCCTTATCACATTATCCTAGTGCTATGTGGAGAAGAATATCAAGAAAAGGATGGAATCAATTATAGAGGCTTGGGATATTTCAAATAGCATGGTCTCTTTTGGAACGAGAGCACACACGTTTCATGAATATTTACAGGCAAATTTGAAAACGAGGAAGGTTTTTACCTCGATGTGGTTGTACCCTTTGGTTTTAAAGTTACCAATATGGAAGAATTGAGAATAAGAGAGGAGGATATCCCTTCTCTTAACCAGATAAAACAAATAAATGCATGATGGAAGGAAAAGGTTAAGAACCTGGATATTATTGTCCAAGCATGTAGCCAGGCCATAACCAAAAGGGAAGAATTATTCAAAAAGTTGACTGAGATAGACCTAGTTGGGAGCACCAATGAGGTCCATGACCCCAAATTGATACTCAACTCGTTGTTCTTAACCAAGCAAGCATTTGACGAAAAAAATTATATCTTTAAAGAGTTATCATTTGAAAAATTCTATGACATTCTTGAGTATAGTGAAGACGACGTGGAAAACTAGCTAGTTGAATACTCGATTAAAAATCAAGATATTGAAGAAGCTTTGAAGAATATTCCTATTGATCTAAGGGACTTGGAAGGCGAGATATTCAATATAAAAATTCTGCATGAAATCAATGTGGCACCAATGAGGAGCTACATCGAGGAGTGGTTTAAAAGGTTGTCGACAAACTTGCGATGAAGGGAAAACGACGGTTGAGACGGTTCATGTCACCTCCGTTGAAAGCCATAAAAGGACATTAGTGAGAAAGTGACAAACAAGAGATACCATCATAGTAAGTTCATATTGATCACATATTTTTGTTGTTATCAAGCTCTTCATCTAGTTACTCCACCTCTTTAAATAGAAAGGTTTAACTGAAGACTCATAATTTCCTTTTTCTTCTTACCAGGTCTTGTTGTCTTCCGTCGCCCCAATCCCAGTCATTATGACAAACGCATTTTAATTTCAGAGAATATGTATTGAACTATATATTTTTTAGAAATTCCAAGAGAGTTATTTTGGGAACAATCTCGAATGTACTTTGTAACCCAGTTTTTCTGAATATAAAGTATTTGAGGTTGATCTATTGTTATCTTCATTTGAGCTTCCCATGTATCACTCTGTCAAATTTCTCTTATGCATGCAGATCATTTTCGTTTAATTTTTTATGTGATCAAAAAACTTTAGAGCTAATATGATGGATGCGAGGAAATTATGTTTATTTTCTTTAGATGTATGAATGTATGTGTTTCCTAGTCCATTCTCAGGAACTTTATTTTAAAAGAAAATAAATAAATAAATATGTTTTTATTTTATATATATTTTCCTTCGGCGGGCTTCTATAAAAGTCCCACATTTTAAAAATATCAAACAGAGGAGTACCATCTCTATAAAAACAAAGGAAGATTTTTATCCTCGTGAGGTTGTCCTTTCGGTCCTAACGGATTCAAGCCTCAACAAAAGGTTATACACAATGATAATAATTTCGCGAATATGGGTTTGATTAATACCCATGAATTATTCCCCCTTGGACCCCTCTCTCTTTTTGAATTGTATCCCCCCCCCATATTTTTCATCCCTCTTGTATTGCAGCTTGTGATTACTACTTTTATTAATCATTTCAATGTTCATAATATACAATTCATCCCCCGACCATAGTAATCAATATTGGCTCTTTTCCCCAATCATATTGGCTCACCAGCCTAAATGATAGTTACACAATTACATTATAATTTGTGGGGATTAAAACTAGGGATTTTACACTCCCCTCCCCCTTATTTTTGCACTGTCCTTAGTGCACGACACCATATGATGTGCATACAATTACAAAATCAGACACTCCATCCTAAAAACTATAAATCCATAACAACACCCACCTCAAAAACTACAAATACATGGGCACTCTGGCCCCAAAACATAGATAAATAGGCACTCTGACCCCATAACATAGATACATAACCCTCTGGAATTTTCCTACATCTACCTCAATTTCCACCAACTCTCTTCCACCAACTTTCCCAACCCATGAAATGCACCCCCTACATTGCTCTCACTCCATCGGGTTGTACCATTCTTTTATGAAGGATGACCCAAGGAATGTGCCCCCTTTCAATATCCTTAGTCCATCAGGTTGCACCATCCATTTACCAAGGCCTCTCTATCACATGTAACCATGAATCTCACTAATGGGAAATCAAGGGAACTCACTACTAGGAAAAACACTAGGAAAATAACTAGCAACAACCTTGCTATTGCAGTGCAAATCACATAGGATTTCACTCTTCAGGCCTGACAATTTGGTTCTTCAACAATGCAAATCCCACACAAGAGTTTACTCTTCAGGCATGACAACTTGGTTCTTCGACAATGCAACTCCCACACAATATTTCACTCTTCATGCCTGATAACCTAGTTCTTCTACAATCTTGACAACTTGCTTATTCTATAATAATTACAACTTACTTCTTCATGTTGTACAACCCCTCTAAGCGCATGCATCCATTTCATTGTTATACATTTCCTCAGGAAATCCATCATTTTCCAAGGTGTTCTTTCCCATATGAATGCCAACTTGTTGCTACACTTCCACTAGCAATTTGTAACATGTAGGAATTATCCCATCTTCATCATATGCATACAGTGGATATGAGACATCATCATAAATTTTAAATTAAAATTTTCAAAATTGTTTTATAGAGGAAAATAGAATTCATAATCATGAGTTTTTTTCTCATTATGTTTGGCTCTTGTAGTTGTGTATATCATCCTTCCTTATGGACTATGTCATTTCCATATCCAATACCACTCTACATACATTTTTTTTTAATTTTTACTCAGTTAAACAAATTATTAGCATATCATAACAATTTTCAGTTATTAATTTCCCAAGTCTGTTTTATGCAGGAAACAAAATTTCTCAAGCATGAGATTTATGCTCATTATGTTGGGCTCTTGTAGTTGTAGGCATCGATATTCTTCATGGGCTTACATCCTTGCCATATCCAAGACCATTTTTCCTACAATTTTTCTTAATTTTCACTCAACCAAACAAACTGTTAGCATTCATGCACATTTATAAAAATTCATGAAATGATCTCAGAATTGTATCTAACCAGCAATTCAATCATTTGAAGCCATTATTCATATTAAAATGAAATTAAGCTATCATTCCTATACATGAATTATCATCAGACCATGCCTTTCATAATGAAATCAAACTTTACCAATAAATAAAACCAATGGGCCAGCAATCATGGCCACACATACACAATGCATCCTTACATTGTCTCTGGAATACCATATGTTCATGTCGTGTATTCCACCATGTTATTTGGAAATTTTAACCAACGCCTTAACACATTATCCAAACTCTTCCCCATTTACTTGCTCGATCATTTGGATGCATTCCTCTTCGACCCATAAACAACAATAGGAACATGATCCCTCAGTGTTATTCAGTGTCAGCAAAGAGGTTGTAATCCAAACATCAATTAAATGGGGGGAAAACCATTAAACACTTGCATGTCACTATAGCCCTTCCATTTCCAACCACATCATGGCCTCACCCATGGTCATTCCCAATGGCGTTCATTGCTACTATAGAAGTATGTCTCCTCACTTGACTTGGTTATGATCTCATAACCAATATAACATAATATCCAAGTAAATTCCCATATAAATGCATTCAAGCATCAATAATTTTGTATACTCAAGACCCTCTGTCTTTAAATAAATCTCAAATATTGAAAATATAGAAAATGGAATTCTTACCTCAATTCCCTTCAGCATTTATGCATCATAAAAAACCCCAAATGCATACTTGCATGGCTGCTATTATATTAATTGGTGCTACCCGCTCAAATGATATTGTGAAGAAAGTAACATGATCCCTTTATTAACCTCTTGATCAACATCTTACCATCCTCATTTTATTCATGAAAATGGGTTTCATATGCAGCAATATCATCAAAATCTTCAGTTATTCTATAAACAAGTTCATGGATATCCATCATTAGTCTTATTCAAATACCACAAAATCATTAATTAGTGTGTGTGTGTGTGTGTGTGTGTGTGTGTGTGTGAGCAGACTACTCTTAATATACAAGCATGTCACAAGCATGTTCAGGCATGTCCATATGCACAAACACATATCAATATGCATTAAGAATTAAATTTTATCATGCACATGCATTCTATGTTTATCATATGCATCATGCATCACTTCTATCATGCACTCCAGTGCATATTTATTTCAGATTATTTTTTTATTTTTTTTGTTGTATATGGTTGTCCTTGAATCCTTCTACATCTCTGCAACCTTATGCACTTTCATTTTTCTCATATATACACCACTTATAATATAGGAAGTGTCGTTTCCTATACTTGCTACCCAATATTGCTACCATTAACAGTTGTTTTAGCATATGTATCCTTCCACACATGCATGTTTTTAGAATTTAATCCATGATTCTTGGCATAAAATCAAGGCCTATGTAGTCCATTGTCTAGCTTTCAGCAATCCTCGAATCGTGGCTCTGAAATTCTAATAGGGTATTTATATATTCCCTCCTCACGGGACTATATCAACATGCAACTCCTCACCGCACATCAATCTTTTCAGCTATTTTCCTCCATAATCTATACATGCATGCATATTAATGCACACTTAACATCAATATTCATTATGGTGTTCCAACATTATTAGCATGAGACTTCAAGGCATAAACATAAACATGTTTCGTTATTCCATTATGCATACTAGTGCATATCTTTTTCAATTTTATTTATGTTTTCAAAATCTTGTAGCTCCTTGTTGACCTTCTATTCTTTTTGAGAACCCATGTCCACACCCAAATTGTATGACTTGCATTTCCATACAATCTATCCACTAGTGCCACCATCTCACAACTGCTTCTTTTATGGAGAGAATTTCACTTCCCTCTACATCTCTTTGATTCCTCAAACAATTGTACAAGATTGACCATCTTCTTTGTACAATTGAGATAGTTCCTTTTAGGTTCCATCTCTTTTCCATACCATTTCAAGCATAGAACCATTTTCTTCCTCATTTGTCTTCTTAGGAATTTTCCTCTATGAAGACCACTTCCCTATTATTGTTCTTCTTGACTTTCCATCCCATTATACCTTGAATATACACTGAGTACCCTTGAAATGTACTTGACATTATCTATATGAATAAGAAATTCCATTTCATTGTTGTCATCATTCCTTCAGTGTTGTGATACACTCCAATTATCTTGACATCCACCTCATGGTACCTCTTCCATTATCTCAGTATGTTTAAGGACTTTGATCAGTCCTACAATCCTTCTTCGATTTATGGAGTACCCTTCCTTTAATTCTGTCCACATCCTTCTCAATACATTTTTCCTATAATGCTTACTTTATGCATCTATTGGCACTCTTTATCATACATGCATCTTCATTACTTCACCCCTAAATTTATGACACTTATACCATGTTTCCACAATGCTCTTCTGATAAAAATTGTGGAGGTACTAATCCAAATATGCACAACTTATTACTGGATATGTTGCACCTTACCTTCATATATGCATTATCTCCCTCTTTATTACACCACTATCTTCTTGGATTCCCAATTCCTCAAGGTTGAACCCGAATGTATCCCTTAACATTGTTCATTCCTGGCCCTAGATCATCTTCTGAATAATCCTTGGCATAACACTCTTTATTCAAGTGTCTCTACTCTTCCTTAATACCAAGCACAAACTCTTTCACCTGCTATATAAACCATCCTTCTAGCTTTCACGTGTACCCCTGCTCATGCATTATTATAAATTATGGATGGGATTTCTCACCTAGAATCCAAATTTGATACGCACATTTTCCATTTGGAAATATTTTTATTTTTTTGTTTGTTTTTATGTATTTATTTGTTTATTTTTCCAAACAAAACTTCATTACAGGTCTTCGAAACTGCTCACTTCACCAAAAAATTTGATTCTTGCAACTTCCTAAATAAACCAATGCGCATTTTTGAAGAATTGTCCCTATCGTTTCCTCATACCTGTAGATTCCTCTTGCATATTACAAATACATATAGACCTCTTTCTAAACATTCTATGTTCCATAAGTAACCTTAATATTCTGAGAAATTTTCATACAACCACATTTTTTAGCTAAAAACTATAATTTAAAATTCTCAAAACATATGCACGATTTTTTCCATTTAAGGTCAACAATCATCTTCCTTATGATCCCTTGTGAGTTTAGCTACTCAATTCACAATTATGTGTGGATATCTGGATTATTTTATCCAATATATTTCCAATGACTACTTTCTTTCCCAAATTTGAGCTTTGAGCATAAATTTATAGTCATCTGAATATTGCTAATTTACCCCTTATTGTACACTTTTCATTCTAGTGCAATAAATCCTAGACACTAACTTTTGTCACTCGTAGAAGTAAATATGTCAGAAACCAGAGAAATTTTTATGTGAGGCATAGATAACAATGATGATAGGTAATTAATCACAACTCTCGTATTGTAAATTTGATGTTCCATTCAAAAAATGCAGCAATATGGAAATGACAACTGTCATTTTTCACCCTTTTTTTAGACTTGGAATGTTTAGCCAAACTTGCTATCTCCCAAACTGTGTACTTGTAGAAAAAAATCATTAGGCCAAATTTGTCTAGCTTTATGAGTACAAAAAATGTCAAGTAAATAAAATTCTCCAGTTTTTCGATTTGGGGACCCTTTTCCTCCTCTAAAAGTCCCAAAATTTCTAAAAAAAATGGTCTGGAATAGTCGATTTTTCCCTATTTTAGCATCTCCATTCCAAACCCCTTATAATTTATTCAATTCCTTCATGGTTTATTTCTATGTTTTCATTATGGACTCCCTCCAAGAATTTTAGCTTAATTTGGATCTATACCAATGATTTGGACCCAACTCTTTAAAAACCACTATTTTGCAATTCCTAGCAAATTCAAGAAGAAATGGGTAGTGGCCCTCTTTAGCTCTTTTGTAGATCTCCTCACTACAGAAAAAAAGATAGAAGTTTCATATTAACCTAACTTAACCTGCTCTATTTATGGCCAAAATAAGAAAATGGCTCCAGACTTAGTTTTTTTTAGACTATAGGACAATTTTTCTTATGTAGCATCCTTGTTGATGTGGCACTGGCATGGAAATGACGTGGCGTTAACATGGCACTAACATGTTTTTTAGTTGGTCATTTCTGCAACTTCCCCAATTCTCCTTGGATTTTATTTTGAGTCTAGTCTAGCTGAAAGACTTTGGCTAACTGACCACCAAGGAGATACTCCCTACTCTCTTTCTTTTAGTTGACTCTGGTCCGGTCCGATGAACAATCTTTGGTCTTTGGTCCATTGAGAAAATGTTTTCCCCTTCATCATTTCTATATGCTTTTGGTTTGGTCCAGTCGATGAACTTCGTCCACTGGGCCATCATTCATCAGGGAAATGATTTCCCTTCTCTTGTTTCTATCTTCCTCTAGTCTGGTTCAATCCTCTTGAAAGACTTCGGTCACCAGACCACTAGCCACCAGTTTTCCCTATGGAACTCCCAATCGAATCTGGAGCAAGCCACCAGATTTCTCATAGAACTCCCAATCAACTCCAGGTCAGGCCACCAACCATCAATTTTCCCGCAGAACTTCCATTTGACCCCGGACTAGGCCACTGAGCACCAATAAGAATGCCTTTAATCCCTCCTATGACCATTAGTCCATCGGCCACCGATCCACTAGTGAGAACACCCCCCCGATAGATAACAGACCATCGAACCACTAGCCACTAACACAATAGTCCACCAGGCACCAGGTTACAATGCCTTTTCACTCCCTTTGTTCCCAAGTGGTTTTCAATTCGGTTGGAAGATTTTCTCATGGGGTCTTGACCTCTACACCACTATTCCAATGATATGTGGAAACAAGGTGAACCTATCACAAAGAGACACCAGGTATGTACAGAATATTATTGGGCACTTAATGGGAATAATTTAACTCATGTTGCCTTGTAGAAAATAATTTCACTCACAAACAACTTGTGTCCTGTAGCAAGCCCTTGAAGCATTGTTGTAACCTGTAGCTCTGATACCATTCTATATTGTACCCAACCTCCATGCTAAGTCCCATCACTAGATAAAACAACTTATCCTACTAAATATGAATTTAAAAATTCCCCATACATATTAAAACTAGGGATGTTACAACTTACATCTACATGACCATTAAATGCCTCCCAATATGAGGGCTTCAATCACTAAGAGTGACCTTTTATAGTATTACAACATGCCATATTTATAGTATTTACTGCATTTAAAAACCTAATTCATGGCACCTAAAAATGGTTACAGATCAATGTAGATGATTGGTTGCAATCCCTCGAATCTTGAGATTTTATTACAGTTGACCACTAGTCATCTACGAACCAATCAATTGCATTGTTTTCGATCTATAGTTAGTCAAATTCAACCCACTTGTTGACTACCCGACCAACGAATATCAACTTGACTTAACTTTCCAGTTGAACATTCACCCATTTGATCCACCTCTACTAGCCAAATGATTGATTGTGTTTTCACTACAAATAATATAACAACCGAACATTCTCCCACTTGTTGTCTTCTTTGCTAAAATAGGAGAACCTAAACTTGTATTCACTAACCCAGGGAAAAAATGCCCATTTCCTCTCTACACCAAGAGAACTTCACAAAAATCATAGACTTGGTAAAAGAGTCTACTATATTTTCCAAAGTGTCTACCTTATCCTACAACACCTTCTTTCTTTCCACCATGTCTCTCACGAAATGGTATTGTACATCAATATGATTCATCCTGGAATGATAAGTTGGGTCCTTTACCAAGAAATTTGTCCTTTAAATATCACAATTTATCTTTCTAGCTTGCTTCTCAAACCCAATCCATGAACATAGTCTATGAAACCATACAAATTCTTTGCTTGCATGAGTGACTGCCACATATTCAACTTATGTTGTTGAAAAGGCTACAATCACCTATCTCTTACTCATCAAACTGATTTCTCCACTAGAAATTTTCATCACATATTCATTGATTGACCTTCTTCTATCAAGATCTCTAGCCCAGTTTCCATCAACAAAGCCATGTACATTCACTTCTCTATCAATTTCAAGTTTCCCTTGAAAGCATATTGCATATTTTTTTGTGGCACGCAAGTACCTTTTTGGTTTAAATACCTCACTTCTACTTCTATGGTTGACCCAGGTTCAGATCTCAATAGGTTTCCAACAAAACCATCTAAAACTACTGGCCCTCCTAGTAAACCAGAAGAAAACACAATGCATAGAGGGAACTACGTAGTTTCACCTGAGATAGCTTTATGGGTGACTGCAATGCTCAAGTGTTTGTGGTCTAGGAATGAGTGGGGATCTGGGACTGTATTCTACCTTCTTCATGCATTCATCATATTATCCATTCAAATATTCCTAGGATTCATTCATCTTTTAGGTACATGCATGCATTCTAATATTCAAGCTTAACCATTCATTCATAAGATAACCATTAACAAAATGTAAACATGCAAGAAACATCACATATAACACATATTTTACCATGGTTCACCCCCTCTTGGGCTATGTCCACAAAGATTTAGCTTCTCTACTCTTTTATTAGGTTTGCTGCAAAATATGGTGTTGCGCGCATTACATCTTCCTTCTTACAATCATGAATAGGTTCAATACCCTCTATGAGGTGCACTATATCACACTAGGATTCTCATCATGTGACCTAACCCTCAAAATATAACTTATGTGACTCTTCTACAGCTCAACAATCTTTTCCTTCACAATTTCCAAAACCTTGACCTAGACCTCCTAGGTTCTTATTTATACTATTTTACAATATTGTAGTTGTTACAACCTCTACCAAAACCCTAACCCTATCATGGTTAGGCTTTCCTACCTGGACGCCATGTTTCTTTCCTTATTTTCATGCTACTTTTTCTTATTTTTTTGCATGTTTCTTTCTTTTCATCGTTTGCGCACGCTCCAAAATTAGGTCTTTCCCAAAATAGACCTCCTTCTCCAAAAAATTTCCTACACCCAAAATAGCCTTTCTTCTCAAGATAGGCATGCGCCCAATAGGCCCCCAACACTAGCATGTGGCTCATCCCGAACCACCTAGTTAGTGTGTGCTCCCACTACCTTGTGCAAGCTATGGAACTTTTCTGCTAGTTCCTTTCCTTTTTCCCTCATCTGCATAGCTTTGCTCGTTAGTGCCTCTACCTTTTGTGTTGTTATCTTCTCCTCCATTAATGTTGCGCTCTTTGCTTGTGATTTTTCTCTACTTGTCTTCTCTTCCTCCAACTATGCAATCATCTATGATGCTTGTTCTTGGAGGGGTTCCAATTCCGCTTGTCTTTCTTTCTTCTACTTTTGCACTGCGTTCAACTATGTTTGCAACTTCTTCATGTCTTGAGTTCCCTTCAAGCGCTCTATGATGCTCATTGTATTCTTCCTTTGTTTGAGCTCTTGTATGGAAGCACAGATTGTCTCATGTTATTGGTCCCATTGTTGGACCTCATCGTCTTCTTCCAGCGTTATCCATAACTACGTGGCTCTGTCAAACAGTTATTCTGCTGCACTTGCTTGGTTCTCCATCTCAACTATTTGGAGTGTAGATTATTTTTTTCTCTATTCTTGGACCTTGGGAGGAGTCATAGGATTAATCCTTTCCTTGATAGACTTGATCTCTTTCTTGTATAGGTCAATTGTATGTGATATCAGGCTAGTCTTCTCCTCTGTTCTTTTCTCTAGTGCTTGCGCATTGTCTGGGATGTGAGCATAAATTGTTGTTAATCCCTGTTCTACCTTATATGTGTGTTATTTCTCCTCATCCTTATCCATGGCCATTTGATCGCATGTGATTTGAAGCATTTCAACTACTCCTCTACCAAACTCCAAGTTTGTTATGTCCGCACGGGCCCTAGATTGTACTTCTTGCATAACACTGGCATGTAGTCCATATAGTTCCTTGGTAGGTATTTGTGCCATGATCATTTCCACTTGTTCTACCTCCTCCATTAGTTTATGTGCAATCTCCTAATCGAATATGATCATTTGATGGGTTACCATAAATGTCTCCCTTCCCTGGACTACGAATTACACAGTCTCCTCTCCTTCTTTTTGTGTGGTCGGTTGTTGTGTCTTTTCCTGTTGTTGCATGGTGGCCTATGATGTTTCTTGGCTTCGTAGTTGTTGTATGTTCTCACGGACCTCTAGGAGATTTTCCATGATTTCTTCTCGCTGGGCCTCTGCAATTCTGACTACTTGTTCACCCATGTCTTAGACCTTGTCTGCGACTAGCTCCGCATCATCCTCTGTCATGGTGATGTATGGGTCCTCTGTTTCATATTTCCTTTTCTTGCGTGCTTATTTTTCCTGCGCGGTCTTCCTTATTTCCTATGAGGGTGGCGCCCCACTTGTTGTACCCTGGGTTCTTTCTTCTCTAGCCTGTGAAGTATCCTTCTTCTCAGTATGTGGTTGTCTTCCTGTCCTTGTTGTTGGTGGTGTCCTCATTGGTCGTTTTGGTACTGTGTTTCTCCCAATTGGTTGATTCTGCACTGTATTATTTCTAGTATTATCAGTCGGGATACTTTTTCTCCCTGAAGATCCTACTTCGGCCTTGTCCTTAATCCTAGAGGATTGCTTCGTTCCTATCCTTGTGGAGTTTTTTGCTACTAGTAGTTGCCACTGCATAGGCCAGTCTTTGATTATCCAATCCACTTCCTCTCTAGTGACACCGTATTGCATCTCTATCCATGCCTTCTTGGGATCACTTTCTTCTTGGATCCATATGTGATGCATGGATGCCTTGAACTTGGTTATCCCATATGTCTCATGCACTACCTCCATCGGTATGCACCACACATTCGTTGTGCATTTTTGTATCTCTTATAGTAGAATTGCACAAACTGTATTTTTTGCCTGCTGCGTTTTGTTATCCTTTTCCTACTAGAGGGACTCATATATGGTCGCATAACACTTCCCCATCCTGTCCAAAAAGTTTGAAAATTTTGGCTCATGCCACCCTGCCAAAGCTATCAAGATGATCAAAAATGAATAATGGAACTCAGTTCCATTATCTTGCGCATCTCTACAGTCTATTAAGAACTGGTTCAGCAGGTATGGTGCCCAGCTGAGCATGACCCCCTTCGTGCACTACACGGCTACTGCAATAATGCATGTTGGCGCTTCATCTCTATGGAATTTTCTCAAAATTTTACAATCCATCAGCTTGTTGGTGAACCTTGTCATGTTGTCATCAATATCCTTGATTACAATTCCTCTATTCCCCTGAGTAGTGTTGAACTATTCTTTAACCTTCTCTGTTGTTTCTTTCTCACACACCTTGTTATCTAGGTATTCCTCGGGTTGCATACCGACTGTGGGAAGTCCTGTGATCTTGGAAATAAATTCCACATCTATTTGTACTAGCTTATCCATCCATAGGATTATTTCATGGACATGGGCGACTAGCTGTTTGACATAGAGCCTGACATTCTTATCGCGCACATCATGGTCAGTGTACCTAAGCTTAGGTACCTTTCCTAGCATATCATCCACAATAATCACTATGTCTGGGAGATAGGGGAGTATAATCTCCATGGCATCCTGTGCCTTTCATTTATGTTCTGGAGAATATGTTCCTACCTCTATTGTGTCTTCGTCCTCTTCTTCCCTTCTGGACTCTAGTTGGTCGGTGACATCTTCGACCAAAACTTCCTCATGTTCATAGGAATTTCGTGGTCCCGTTATTTCGTCAGGATTCGCAAGCCTCTTGGGGTTAGGGTTCGAAATACCATTCAGGACCCCGGAGCTCTAACCTATTTCTCCTTGTTGCATTGTGGAGGTATCTTCCTCAACCCATGTCAAGCTGATTGATTCTGTGGCTAAGGTGGTAACATCCTCTAGCTCAACCAAGTTCGCGGGTTGTGGCATTCTTTCATTATGCCTTTGTCCTTGCTGAGTGACCTGGATGTACTGGCTTGGCGTGCCCAACTTCGGTGGAGTCATATTTTCTCAAATTCACACACTTTCTTGCTTCGACATACAATGCTAGCTAGGGCACACACTTTATTTCTCGCTTTGTGCTAAAAAATTGTTGAGTGTTGAATAAACACGTGCTTTCTGCCTTTTATAGACCCAGTCATATTCACTTTCCACTTTTTGCATGCATTTTCGTCGATTATAATTTTTCCTGTGCATTGTCTTCTAATGTTTTTCATGGTAATTGTTGCATGCAACTTTTTCCAGACTTTCTTATGGTTTAGTCAACTTCTGTGTTTTTTTTTGTTTTTCTCCCATTTTCTATTTTTGTATTTATTTTTTTGTTTTTCTCCTTTTTTTTTTTTTTCTCATTTTTCTGTCCCAATATATATTATAGTACACTATATACATTCCTTTCTCATTTCGTTGTGACTTTTAAGAGTTAGGAGGTCGACTATCCCTTTACAGTTTCATTTGACTCTTGTTGATCATTCCTTTCAGTTCCATTCCTCCCAATTCCTTTAGTTGTACAAATCCCCCATCTGTGACAGTCTTTACTTCATATGGCCCTAGCCAATGCATTATAAATTTACCAGGATGTTGAAAACATTTACTATCATAGAGTAGGAATAGGTCTCCTTCCTTAAAATTCTTCTTTTTAATATGTCTGTAGTGCCAGGATTTGTCTCTTTCTTTCTATACTTCCTGGTGAAATCTTTCCATAATTATGTCCTCTTCCATCTCCATTAGTTGATTTAACCTCTATTTTAGTGCACCTCTTTCTATCATGTTGGTGATTGTTGCAATGCACAGACTGGGTACCAGAAATTCTAATGGCACCACTAATTATTTCCCATACACCAATTTGAATGGTGTATGTCTTGTCAACTTCTTACCTGTGGTCCTGTGTGCCCATATTACTGGTGGTATTTTCAAATCCCAATCATCCTTGTTGACATTGTATATCTTAGTCAGATCATTTTCCAAGATCTTATTGAGAGCTTCTATTATTCCATTTGCCTCGGGATGGTATGGTGTAATCTTCTTATGGTAGACTTCAAACTCCTTATTCATAGCCCTGATAGTATTTTTGATAAAGTGACTACCTTGGTCACTCATCAAAATTATTGGATACCCAAATCTGGTGATCACTAGCTCAAATAAGAAGTGGGATGTTGTCTTTGTGTTGTAGTATTTTATTGGTGTTGTTTTTTCCCATCTTGTTGAGTATTTAGTCGCAGTAATGATATATCTAGCTCCTGACCTTTTTGTTGGTGGATGGATTGGTCCAACAAATTATGTTTCTCATTTTTCAAATACTTGCAATGTTACTTGTGGTCTCAGGAGAATCCCATCCCTTCTATTTGGTTTTCCAACCCTATGACAGACATCACATTTCTAGAAATACTCCTTGGCATATCTATGGACTGTTGGCCACCATAATCATGTGCACAATACCTTCTGCACAGTATATTTTCCTGCATATTTTCCTCCATATATACCTTCATGAGCTTCTACCAAAATTCTAGGCCTTTCATGCTCTAATAAACACCTCCTCAAAATGTTGTCTACACCCATCTTGTATAATTGTCCTGCAATCAGTTGATACTATGCAGCTCTGACTACCAGATTTTTCTTTTGCGCAGTGATAAACTCTTGTGGTGCAATCCTTGTACTTAAGTATTCAATAATATCATAAAATTATTCATCAGTTACTTGTACTGAAAATAGTTGTGCATCAGGGAAGTTGTCTTCCAAGTTAGTAGGTTTTTCTCCATTAGTTACCCTTGACATGTGATCAGGCCCTGCATTGAGCTTTCCTAGTTTTACTATGACTTCGAAATCAAATTCTTGGAATAACAATAGCCATATATATATCCTCCCCCCAACACTCGCTTTTTGACTAGATATTTGAGGGCAGAACGATTTGTGAACATATTAAAGTGTTTACCCAGTAAATAATGACTGAACTTTTGAAGTGAATATACCATGGCTAGGCCTGCTCTTTATGTGGTGTTATAATTATGCTCTGATTCTGACAATTTTATGCTTGCAAAGGTTATTGGATGGTCTAAGTCCCCTGATCTTGGTTGCACCATAATTTCTCCAAGTGTTATGTATGATGCATCTACATGCACATGAAATGTCTTTTCCCAATATGGGAATACTAGGATATGTGTTATGAACATCTTTTCTTTTAAGGTGTCCAACCCTTGTTGATAGTCCTCATTCCACTGGAATCTGACATCCTTCTTTAACAATTTTTCCATTAGTGCATTAATTTGTGCATACCATTTTATAAATTTCTTGTAATAGCCTATATGTCCCAATGTTGCTCTAAACTAGCACACTGATTTTGGTGGTGGTAAATTTATAATGACTGCAATCTTAGTAGGATATACTAGTAACCTTGTTCACAGACTATATGTCCCAACAATATTCCAAAAGGTGTCCCAAAAATGCATTTCTTGATATTCAATGATATCTGACATTGCCTAGATCTTTCTAATAGTACCTCTACATGATCCTTTAACATACTATATATAGTCCAGTCATCCAGATATACTTCTAGAAACTGATGTATTAATTCCTTAAAAGCAACTATGACTACTCTTGAAAATATGGTTGGTGCATTATTCAACCCAAATGGCATGATTGTATATTGGTAGGATCCCCATTCTGTAGAAAAATTAGTCGTATACATGTCTTCTGGAGCTATTTTGATATGATGGTAACCTGAGAATCCATCTGTAAATGAATATGCTTCCTAGCCTCCCACATTTTCTAGGACCTCATTTGTGAAAGGGGTAGGAAAAGGGTCGTGTAAGAAGGAATCATTCAGTTTTCTCAAATCTACACAGATCTGTATCCCCCCTTGTTTCTTTTCTTGGACTACCATAGGACTTATCCATTCAGATTCATCCACTGGTTCTATGATACCAGCTTCCAACATTCTGTCAATTTTGTCTTTCACTTTCTGCTTATATATTGGATTTATTCTGTAAGATCCCTGCATGACAAGTCTTGCCTCATGTTTGAGAGGTATTTCCATATCTCCTATATCTCCTTCTAAGCCTTTAATCTCTATAAAGTTCGTTGGAAACAAGTGATTGTATTCGTGCAGTAAATTTGTTATTATTTATATTGTTTATTCATCCCAATAATCTCCAATACTTTCCATTTTAGGATTGTCAGTTGTCCCATTGTTGACTTTCTTAACTTCGATTGGTGCAACAAATACTTTTGATTCTAGAGATGGACCTTCCACCTCTCTTTCTCCTTCATTTTTTGTAATTTGAATGTTATGTGGATCATGTCTCATGTTCATCTGGTG
>SNQJ01S0115823.1:0-27975 GCA_010110895.2 Picea sitchensis | reverse complement strand
AGGATATTTTCCCTGAAAAATTCACTTTCCTTCATCTCATTATTCCACAATTAAGCATGGGTTCTCTTAATCCACAAAGCGTCTTCCCGTGAGGGCTTTCACTATAAGGAGACCACTTTGGAGTTCATCCATATTTACTTCTTATCAACCATGAAAAAAAAATAATGAGTCATATTCACATAAAAAAATATTGGGTCCATTACTCAAACCTTTGTGCTACGGGGCTTTCTTCAAGGGTTGACATCAATGACAACCAACCTTAATCAACAATGCCAAGCCATGATATCACCAGGGAACTCTCGCAATTTCTCAAGGATTCTTTCTCTGTTTCAGCTTTTGCTCAGGTTCTGTTCTCTGCAGAATTTCAAATATTTCTTTCTTTGTCATGGCCTTGGAGAGGTTTATCAGATGCTCACTCAACATCAATCTCGTGATCTTCTGTTCATCATCCGCTGGAGAGCTCCGCATGTTCTCCTCTCTGTCTTTATCCATCCATTTCCTTCTCTCTATTTTTTGTATATTTTTTCCTAGGATGGTTCTTGACCCATCCTGTTCCTTCTGTCAGAAGGGAACTTGGGTCAGCTTGGTCTACCATACCCAGTGGTACTTCGAGTTAGCATTATGCAGCTAGACCATGCTTCCATTCATGGGAGTGGTTGATAATTCAACCACTGGTTCTTTCTCCATTCACTGATTTCTCTCCTTGGGATCTCAAGGAGGTTTATTATCCTCATCAAAGGGAAATTTGGGGTTATTTGATATAATGAACCATCTCTTATATTTTTCACATTCTTTCCTCTAGTGAATCATGGCCAGTACTTTCAAGGCTTCACCCCCACAGTTAGTTATTGACAACTCAAACAATAATACATTTACACTATTCCCATGCCACAACATGGTAACCCTAATTAATGATTAATTACAAGTTGGGGGAAACATGGGTGTTACAATCCCCTCCCCCTTAAAAGGAAACACCGTCCTCAATGTTCTTTCTCAGTAACACCTGTCATGCTTTTCTCATTCATCCGCTTCAGAAGTCTTGACCTTCTTTCTCAGTCAGGTACTTTTTCAAACCCTTAATCTTCGTCACCTGATTTCAATAATTCTTGGACAACAAGCACATTAATCGTAATCTCATGCGAAAACATTTTACTGTTGCATAAAATTTCTAGGAAAATTTCATAATCTAGCGCAACAATTATCTGCGCATTTTGTGGATTTGTATCCACATGGTTGTCTTGTTATCCAGGCTCATTGTTTTTCCTTGACATACCCATTGGGTGCATGATCCCCGTTAATAATTTACGAGAAATATCAAGGTTTCATATTCCTTGCGGTCACTCAGCCTCTAGGCCCAGGCTCAGGCATCCCCTTCTTTGCTATACAGTCCTTCGGGTGATCCATCTTTTCTTGCCAAGGTTTTCTCGCATAGGAAGAGCTACTCATCGTGTGCATGATCCCAATCAATAGTTTATGAGAACTATTAATGTCTCCTCTTCCTTGTGATCACTCACCCTCTAGGCCTAGGCTTAGGCATCCCCTTCTCTGCTTTACAGTCCCTCGGGTGATCCATCTTTCCTTGCTAATATTTTCTCGCACATAAAGAATTCCAGAGACTCTATCGAGTCTCACAGTCGAGGCTTCCCTTAGAATTTCTCTGCTGAGGTGTCCCTCTAGCTTGTGTTACCTCAACAAAATATATTCTAGGCAATCATGCTTACCATGGGGTTCTCATGGCTCAACAATAGCCATTTTTCATGCTTTTACAGCTTGACAGCCTTCTAGATCAGCTAAATTTAGGGACGAAGGTTACTCTCCTTCTCCTGAATCAATCATAGATGGGGACAAAGGTTTCTCTCCTTCTCCTGAGTCAATCTCTATTTCATGCGATCGGATTATACTCTTTCTCACAGTTCTCCCTCGAACCCGAGAGCTCAGTTTCTTGTCTCTGCACTCTTCGCATATCTTTCCCTTTCACCTATATCACAGGTATACAAAAATTCATGAGACATCATAAATTTTAAATTCAAAATTTTTCTTGTAAATCTATCATCCACAGATTTCCAAATTCCACATTCTGTTCTCATAGTTGTTTCGCATAGGAACCAGATTCATAATTATGGGGCTTTCCTTCCCATAACGGTTTGGCTCATCAGGAAATTGGTCTTCCTTATGGCTTACAACACTGCCATATTCAAGACTCCTTTCCTTCCTGCAATTCAACTTCAATCAACCAAACAAATTGTTAGTTTCTCATGCTCATACATTTTTATTGCATCTTTATAACGTCATCACAAACAATTTCAGAATTGTGCATACTAAAAATCAAGCTCACTTTCTCAAAAAGGAAATACCATTCCTTGCAGTTTGGCTTAGTAGGAAATTGGTCTTCCTTATGGGCTTACAATACTGCCATATCCAAGACTCATTTCCGCTTGCAGTTTCAACATTCCTCAGCCAAACAAATTGTTAGTTTCTATGCACATTATCTTTTCAAAATCGGGCATACTAACAATCCAATTCATTTTCATCTATTCAAGGATACCAAGCAAAAAGGGTACAGCATCCCTTACCTATGCATCATTCCAGCCTACCAAATTTTTCAAAATGTAATTAAGATATCAATTGATTTTAATGAATGTGCCAACATTCATGGCCACATTCATACCCAATGCACCCTTTCATTGATTTTAAGTTTCCCATACTTTACGACAAGTACTTTTCCATGGTGTGTTGGAGTTTAGCCAAACTTTTCACCATATGGTTTATTTATTCTCATTCATTGTTGCAGCAGGACTATGCTTGTGGCTACATGATGATCATGATCTTAAATCATTACATATGACACTACAAGTTTCACATGAATGCCTTTAATAATTCCTACTTCCTTAATAACCAGGGTGTCAACAGTCATGGCCACCCAAATTTGGTTTTCTCTAACACCTATACAATGTAAGTAGAAATGTTGGAAGGTCCTCCTTCCTCAATGGGAAATCCATTGTCTATCCTTTATGTAAACATGTATTTCCTCAATGCATTCCATGCAATGTGATAACTATGAGCACCTTTATTCCCATATAACTAGTCCCCACGACCATAGTCTAACGTAGAGTGCTAAATTCTACCTTCCTTGATTGTCCCGAATGAAATCCATTTTCTCTTCATGCGACCGAGAGCTATGACCTTAGCTCTATTATTTTCAGGCGCTATCCTTTCAGATCCCGTGTCTGGGTGTTATGATCTTGGCTAAACTCCTTGTCTGCAATTCGATGGTGAAGATCTGTCTTTCCCCGGATCCAACGATGGCAAGGGATTGCAGAGCCTCAACTAGCTCACAATTTAATTCTCCTTCCGACCTCCACAACGAATATGGGTCGTCCGATCTACGATCAAATCCCAAACTCAAAACAACGCTACATTGAATTTAGATTATGGGTACAGGTCTTGAAGTTAAACCATGTGCATATTCAATCTCTGCAATGATCGTGAGCCGTCAATCATAGCCCTCAATCGATATTAACCACATGATTTCCAAATAATAATGCCAACATGGAAATGTTTGGCCGATAATTTAGATTGAGAACTTGATTTTTCAAATGTAGCCATCGAACCGAATCACAGTACTATTTTACGGGGCGTTAACGTGTGCAAGGTTCCGTGTAGGTCCACCCACTGATTGTTCACAGATCAACGGTTCACAGTGATTGCATAATCCCCAACGTTCTCTCTCTTTATCAGAGAGTTCAATCTCCAAAATATGAAAAGTGGTTGCTCATCTCTTTTAATTGTGGCCGTTGACCATCCACCTCGACAATATCAATGATGTAGGTTGATTGCAGGCCGTGAACTAGCGCGCCCATTAATTCCACCTTCACGCCCCGCAATGAATACAGGCTGTTGATCTTATCGAATGACCAACGTTTGATCAGTTAACTCCAGTGGGTCTTGAAGTCAATTTGACAAATGAGATCGGTTTCCTTTTGATGAACGAATAACGTTCATCTCCTCTGTCATGCTCTCGATTAACCTGATTCAATTAGAGTTTTCTTCCTGAATCATACTCTACTTGGGTATCTGAGGCATACATCCACCTTCCAAAATTTTGTGCATAACATTCAATTCCATGAAACATCTTCAAAATGTCCTAGCGTATCTTTATGCACTTCATCACATTACCCTCAAAGGTTTTCATGAATGTAATACATACAGTTCTCAACTATTTCTGCAGTAATACAATCATCATCACTATGGTGTCCAAACATTTACTTTTATCAGTAAATTAGTTTTTTCATTCCAGAGGAAACATAAAACATAGCAAGAAAGGAGTTAGGGGCTCTCCCCTTTTTCCCACTCCTTCCACACAGCCTGGGTATTTCAACCCTACTGAGTTATTTCTAAGGCCTTACTTCCTTTGCTTGGTGTGGCTTCAACCAAGCCTATTCGATAAAACATACTTATTTATCCCTTCTCTTTTCCCAGCTGTACTTGTTCTCACAACTACTCATCTAAGACCTACAACCCTGTAAGCCATTCATATTTGTTAGGGTGGACAAGTGTTCCTCCTTTTTCCTCTTCTTGGATTTTTGCAATTTATTCCAGGTTGGGATCTCCCTTCTCTTTTCCTTGAGCATCCTTGGTTAGACCTCACTCTAGCCTTTTTGGATACAACAACATGTTTTAATAGAAATATTTTTGTTCATAGTGGGTCATGAACCTGTGCATCCTACACATTATCATTCGGTTCTCAGAGTGGTTAACATTCATTTTTTAGTCTTCCACCTACACATTTTGTTTTAAAAATGTAATCCAGGATTCTTATATAGGTAGGCTTTGCAGCCCATTGCCCAACCTTCAACAATCATTAGGGTTGTGACTCTGTTATTCTGACAGAGCCCTTACACAGTTTCTTCATAAGGAATTCCTTCAACATGCAAATTCCTCATTGCATATCCATCACTGTCTATGATGGACTCAACCTTGAATTAGCTTCGGCTCGTTACTAAGAATTCTTTAAGGAACATAGACATGCATTTCTGACATGCATCCTAATTATGTATCCACGCATATTCTAGTTTTTGTTAACTTACATCCATGATGTACTTAGCCATATTCATAATCATAAGCCTGTGTGTAGCTTCCGTAGGTATATTTCATAGCCTACATACATATCTACTTTAAAATCAGTCAACTCATGATTGTTTACAATCACTCTCATGTGATCCTCAAAGGAATAATCATTTGCCTCTTATTATGACAACATAACATCCTTGCTTGTTTAATCTTTCGTCTATTTTTACTGGCGTTTCCTGGGGAGATGGAGCACATTCCCCTTAAGCTATCATTCAAAAAATAACTTTCATGACTCTTCAGAATGGAGTCAACCATGCATCCATGGTATTCATTCAATATTGGCAAGTGTTATGCTTGCCTCACATTTCACTCATCATGGAAACCATATTGGGCCTTTAGTATACTTATACTCTTGCATCATACATGTGCATCACTTGCACATTTAATATCATTCGTACCTAACTGGTATTAATATCAGGCTTCATATCAAGAAGCTTCTCAATGCATTAAATCCATGCACTCAAGCATACACACACAACTAAGTATTCATCGTACTAGCTTAGTTTTATAATTAGTGTTCTTTAGTTAGAGATTACAGTCACTTACATGACTAATCTCACAGTTATAACTCATACTAATGTTACCTTCTCTTTATGGAAATAACCAACTAGGGTCACTTTCCCTTTTATACTATAACAACTGGCAATAAAACCTTCTTGCCTTGACTTCTATAGGACTTTACCCATCTCACCTTTCCTCTGGTCATGAGGAGTTATATTCTCCAAGTTTAATATAAAGCAATAATTATACTGCCAAGGATCCTACCTGATCCTATCATATTCCTTTAAGCCCACAAAGGTATTAACCATTATATAATCAACCATCATCTGTGCCTGAGGTTCCAACTACCCATGCTTAGAGGTAGTGTTACGAACACCAGGTCATCCGTCCTTCGCGCTTCAACTACCCTTGACAAAACCCTACCACCTTCAACTATCCACATTCAAATATTATTATTAATGTTAATTAGCATATCCCTACTCCGGTAAGAGTAGTTATCAGTTTGACAAAGGGGTTAAAGAAATTCTTCTACTGAAGTTCAACAAGAATTCCCAAAATCACAAGTTCAATCTGTAGTCCTTCTCCTGAAGGAGTAAATGCATATAACAATACCTCTTTATGCAACTCGTGCATGAGCCCAAGCATGATAAGTGTTGTAACCATTCTCTGATACCAATTTGTAACACACCTCCGAAGAGGCATACAAATTTCATTCTCCTTGAGAGAACAATACCCTCATTAAGGGGTATCTATTTCATTCTTCTCTTCCAGGGATTTCTAGCCACGACTTCCATGCTCCGAACTGAGCTCAGAATTGGAAAATATCCTCTTCTAAGTTCTTCAGGTTCTTCCATTCCCCTTATACTTACATATGATCATGAGCTGTGACCAGAAGCCAAAACAATAGGCACTAAGACAACCACCACACGAATTCCCTCGAAATGAAAATTCTCTGAAGTTCACAATCTGATGTCGTGTGTCCTTGGGGATTCTAACGGTCTTGATTCACTTCGGGACTTCGACATTTGGAAGTTTAAAACATTCCTATGCCTTTTTCCTCTGAGGTACGTTGTACCGAGAGTTACAGATCGATTTCCACGTGTCCCTTCGCAATCAATGATTGTGATCCACTTCGGGACTTCGGCTTCAGGATTCTCAACTCTCAACTTATCCACTCTCACTTGCTCCTGGAGGGTTTCACCCGGAGTTCACAATCTATTGACGCGTGTCCTCCCAAAGAACGACGACCCCCAACTACTTCGGCTATTTGGGCTTCAGGAGTTTCAAACTTCTACGCACTCGTTCCTTCCAGAGTGCTTTCACTCAGATACAACGGATTTATGCATCCCCCTGGATCTGATGGTCCAGGTTCACTTCGGGACTTCTGTGTTTGGGTGATCCGAACGCTCCAACAATCCTTTCTTCTAGAGGACATTCTTTCGGAGTCAAATATTGTGCACCACACATCCTTCCTGATCAACGGTCATGGTTTACTTCGGGATTTCGGTGTTTAGGAGTTTTTACCTTTCCACACTCACTTTCTCCCGAAAGGCTTTTATCCAGAGTTAATGATATATCGACACGTGTCTCCCACGAATATACGACTACAGATCACTTTGGGGCTTTGTGCTTTGGGAGTTTCAAAGTAATCACCAACGCAAACCTCCAGAGTGAAATCCTCCTGGAGTGTTAGATCTTCGGACATGCATCCCCTACTATCAACGATCAAGATGAACTTCGACACTTCGGCCTTCGTGGGTTCTTGCCTCTTGCCACAATATTTCTTACAGAGTGACTTTTCTCCGAAGTGGTATATATTTTGACACCTGTCCTCGGAGATCGATGGCTCAGGTGAACTCCGGCCTCCGGGATTTCTCGTTTCACACAATCCATTTTCCTTCGTAGCACTAAGCCTCCAAAGTGAAGGATATGGTGCCACGTGTCTCCTGGCACCAACGACTAGGATGGACTTCGGTATTTCAGGACTTCGAGAGGTTGACTCACTCCTCGACTAAAATCTCCTGAAGTTGGTCAATGTCAGGCTGACTACCTCATAGATCTGACGGTCACGATGGTTCCTAGGCATCCTTAGATCTAAGCCCCAAATTAACTTCAGGACTTCGAGGATTTTACCTCCCTTACGACGAAATTTCTCAATTCGTCGAACTCGCGAAGTTCGAAGGACTCAAGGGGTTAAATCCTGTGCTCCTTCCTGTATCCAATGGTCACAACGAACCTTGGCTCTTCCCGAATAGATATCGTTCATTTGTCTTCCAAAAAAAGGAACCTTCCCTTTCGATACTTCAATCTCACTATTCTTCCTGAGCTTTGTTAGCTCTGAAAGGCTTAAGAGCTTTGCGCTCTTTCTTTTGAACTTAACGCTTGGAATAATTCTTCTGCGCACCCCTTACACTCATTCCTCAACTCTAGAACTTAAGTGGTTTTCAGTCTCTGCCTGCCTTGTAGAGAGACTGTGCATACATGCACTATCTCTCCTCTGCTTTAACAAACTCCTTCTTCCAAGGGACTCATAATGACTAGGAGTGTCGACATGCATACGTGAAACTGTGCCCAAGGTTGATAAACTCAAAATTAATGGCTCTATGTTAAGCCACCACAGGGCGCAAGAATTTACAAGTACAAATCATGTCAAATCCATATAATTTATTACTTGCCTAATTACACAATCAAGTAGACACAAAAAGGGATACACTATAAATCATTAAGCAAACATATCCATCCCTGCAACATTCATAGGATATCCAACTTTAATTCACAGTACCACTTAAACAAACAAGATATGTGATTACTTATCTATTACAGGTGGTAGCCAACTAACTAACTGTGGGTGTTCGTCCTTCCACTCAACCATAGGCCCCGTGCCAAGCCATGATATCACCAGGGAACTCTCGCAGTTTCTCAAGGATTCTTTCTCTGTTTCAGCTTCTGCTCGGGTTCTGTTCTCTGCAAACTTTTAGAGATTTCTTTCTCTGTCATAGCCTTGGAAAGGTTTATCAGATGCTCACTCAACATCAAGCTCACGAACTTCTATTCATCATCCGCTAGAGAGCTCCACGCGTTCTCCTCTCTGTCTCTATCCATCCATTTCCTTGTCTCTATTTTTTGTATATCTTTT
This sequence comes from Picea sitchensis, assembly GCA_010110895.2. NCBI lineage: Eukaryota > Viridiplantae > Streptophyta > Pinopsida > Pinales > Pinaceae > Picea > Picea sitchensis. The sequence goes on along the minus strand of SNQJ01S0115823.1, from coordinate 19,208 downwards.
CCCAGGATGGTTATCGACCCATCCTGTTCCTTCTGTCAGAAGGGAACTTGGGTCAACTTGGTCTGCCATACCCAATGGTACTTCAGGATGCCATTCTGTAGCTATACCATGCTTCCATTCATGGGAGTGGTTGATAATTCAAACACTGGTCCTTTCTTCATTAACTGATTTCTCTCCTTGGGATTCAAAGGAGGTTTATTATCCTCATCAAAGGGAAATTTGTGGTTATTTGATATAATGAACCCTCTCTTATAGTTTTCACATTCTTTCCTCTAGTGATATCATGGCTAGTACTTTCAAGGATTCACCCCCACAGTCAGTTATTGGCAACTCAAACAATAATACATTTACACTATTCCCATGCCACAACATGGTAACCCTAATTAATGATTAATTACAATTTGGGGGAAACATGGGTGTTACAGTGTCAATTGGAAACAATGGTTGTTATCATTCTAAGTCACCATCGTATATAACTGTTTTTTCTATTTACATGAAGTTTCCCTTTTATATATTATAAAGCTGGGGGAGACACAAATCAAAAGAATCAACCTTGCATCATATTTATTCTACCATGTTTTGATCATGTAACCCATCATCTGTATCAAAGTCCTACGTGGTTTTCTTACATTATCATCTTCTTATGGGATTCATTACTCAACTTTGTTCAATTCCACTATGAATTCTAAATAATCCATAAGACTCTGTAATGAAGAAACAGATCTAAATTGAAAGAGATAGAGCATATGCATGGAGGATATTGCAAAATTTTCCAACTATTTCATTTATCTTTTAGGAAAAGGAATTCGATTTCTAGTTTGAGAGGGGCCAGGTTTAAAACGATAATAAAAATACCTTGTGCTGTGTTGCAAACTAATAAACAAGGAGACTATGAAGTTTGTGAAAACCATATTGTTGGAGAAAAAGACTACCAATTATGGGCTGGAGTTTGAGGGTATAAAAATTAATAATCTAATAAATGGTAAAGGGAAGAATTGCAATATTGCAAGTAGTTTTGATGCAAGTTCTAATGCTAAAGGGGATTTTATTAAGAGATCTACAATGACTAGTGACATAGCTTTTCCCCTTGTAATTATCAAAGGAGATGTATCCATTGTTGGATATATATCAGATATTGATAGCGATGATGACCCTATTGAAGAACTAACATTGTTTGCATTTTAAGAGGCTCACACTTTGAAGACATGGAGTGACGTAGGGGAGGGTAGATCACTATTCAATGGTTCACAATGTGTGTGGATTGGATAAACTATATCTCATTGGGGTTATGAGACATGCATGTGGAGATTACTATCTATAGTTTAGGGGAGATTTGGGATCTGGAAGCTCAATATCATACTTTTATGAGGGTTACAAGATAGTTAATATGCAAATGGTTTCTAGTGATGTTGGGGACTTGGATTACAACTAGGAGACTATACCTTTTGAAAGAATAGGGAGAAACTTGAAGGGCTCTAAAGAAGAAGTGTCCAAATAATGTTTGGTTTTATTGTTTTAGTTTTCAATAAATGTGTTTTCTTTCAACGAGCTTTTTTTTCCAGTACTATAAGCCTTCAAAAATGGTGTAGGATATAAAGCTTACATATGTATTAAGGCCACCTTAGGTACTTAGGCTAAAAGATAGGCTTTTTGGTTATTATTAGATTTTAGGGTTTAGGACAAATATCACCTCTCAAACTCTATATAAGAGAGGTACTTGACCTCTTTTGATTCTTACAACTACATTAGTGATGCTTTTATGTTGGTTTATGCTGCTAATATTTATCAGTTTGCTTTTCCTGAAACAACTTCAAAACAAATTACTTCGGTAATATTTCCCTACTTTTCTTACCGAAAGAGACTAATAAGTACGAAAAAAATTTTCCTCTACAATTGAATCCCATTGTATTCAAGTGAAGTATTTTCATAATATAATATTGTTTTATGTCCAAATGTCAACCTTGGGTAAATAACTTCTTTATGATCTCAAGCAAAAATTACTTGCTGAATTGAAACAAAAAATTCAGACCAAAGAATAATTACACATTGGATGGAAATTTACTGGAAATTAAACAACATAATCACACAATTTTTTTTGCTTCCCTTCAAATCAGTTTTTCATTCACTTAATCAAAAATTACAAGGGCTTCCCATACTAGGGAAATCGACCCACTAGAAAAGATAAAACACATACAAAGGTATGCTGCAACCTCCTAGCTTAGCCACACTGTCATACGACCCTGCTGTTATTGTTGCGTCTATTTACCTTTAGTTCTTAACCACTCTCTTCACTTGAGGACGAACTGTATTTGTGAAGTAATGCACATTGAGGAACTTCTTTGTTTCTCTGTGCAATTGAGTTATTGTTTCTCTGTGTGTCTCTCCTTTCTACCTTTCCCTTCTTTTATAACTTTGAGTTGATGACCAAATCTTCCTAACCCTAATATTGCTTTGAGATCAATAGGTGATATTAAATCTCAATCTCACTTGAGATCAATGGTTGAGATTCATCTAAATCACTAGTGCAAAAATTACACTTTATTAGACTCTACATAACTCAAAATTAAAAGGCTCTTCACTTTAATAGTTTACTTTAATATAGTGAATTACAAAATAGAAATGACTTCAGACGACTTCACACACATTTGACACAAAACCTATGCGGAAGTTCCTGTCTGAGCTACAAACATAAACAATCCCTCTTGGAAAGGAAGGTCTTAAAGATCCACCTAGAACTGACTCTCCCTTTGATCATGTCACAATGTCCCACACATTATCCTCCATCATGACATTCCTCCAAACCTGTTGGTTTTCTGCTTCCTGACTATTTCTAGACTCAAAATCAATGATTCTACTCATTAGATCCATATAGTTTGGAAACTTTTGCGGAGGCTTGCTCTCCTCGAATGTACTACTAGGAGCCTCAACATGCTCCTTAGAATCCCTCAATTTTTGCACGAACAATCAAGGTATCCTAACAAAACTAGAAGGAGTTGATCTCTCCTCCTCACCTGAAGGTTGACGTATTGCATTGGAAGTTGATGATGATTTAGAATCAACCTTCAAAGATTCATGCTCCTCATCCTCTTTCACTGGTAGGGTCTCATGCAACTTCCTGGATGAAAAGTGCTTCTCGAACTTCACATCTCGGCTCACCACAATCCTCCACTGTGATGGAATGAAAATCCTATAAGCCTCCGAAGTCTCGCTGCATCCCACAAAAATACCCTTTGTGCTTTTCTTGTAAGGTTCATGGATGTAGATTGGAAAACCAAATATGCCTAAATTTCCTACCTCTGGATTTATCCTAGTGAATGCTTCTTTTGGAGTCTTATCCCCCAAGATATTGTGAGGACTCATGCTCTCAATGTAGACTACTGTATTACTATCTCTGCCCATAGAAACATGGGTAGATCCTGGTCATGAATCATATTCTTGGCAATCCCTATGATGACCAATTATTTCTCTCCACAACACCTGATGAGGGTTGTATGAGGCTGTTAGTGCTGTCTTAATCCCTGCCTCCTTGCATAAATCCTTGAAGTCATTAGAGGTGTACTCACCCCCATTGTATAACCTCAAAACTTTGATCTTCTTTCTTGTCTAGTTTTTCACAAGAGTCTTGAACTTCAGAAACTGACTGAAGATCTCATCCTTAGTCTTGATGAAATAGATCCATGTCCTCCTAGAGTAATCATCAATGAAATACATGTAATACATGCCTCCCTGCACTGATGCTACTGACATCGACCCACACACATTTGAGTGCATTGAATCCAAAATCTTATTGGACCTGGACTCACACTTGGAAACACATCCTTGGCATGCTTGCCAAGCGCACATCCTTTGCACATCCCTTGCTGCTCAATATTGAAATATGGAAGACTAGTGACAATTCCTCATAATCGAAAATGCTTTGTGATGTAGGTGACCCATCCTCTTGTGCCATAACTCACACAGGTTGTCACTGCTATGAACTAAGGCTCAAACAGGCTCACCCTATAACCTGTACAAATTGTCCTCTCTAACTCCAATGAACAAAGATGTTTCAGGGCTAGATCCTTTTGGCTTGATGAGTGCTTTCCCTTTCTAGAACACAATGAAAAACCCCTTACCCTCCATGACCGAGACTGAAAGTAGGTTCTTCGTGAGCCATGGAAATTATAGCACAACCTTCACTTCCAACAAGCTACCTGACTCAAGCTGGAATGAGATTGTCCCAACTCCTTTTACTACATACTTGGCATCATTTCCAAGCTCCACATATAATCCTGAGTCCTATTTTGTTACACTGGTAAATATCTCTCATGTTGATTTTATATGGCGAGATGCACCACTGTCCACGTACCATGTACACCTAGAAATTGTACTGGTAGAAAGGTAGGAAACCAATGAGAAATATTTCTCAAATTTTGCAACAAACTAACTCATCTGAGTTTCTGCTGAGGCTGCTACCTCATGCTGTTGTGACTTCCCTCTGCCCTTCTTCCTCTTTAGACATTGTGATGCACAATTTCCAAGATTATGACATACAAAACACTTATGTCCTTCTTCTTTCCTAGCTGTGAGGCTAAATCCTTGCCCTTACCCTTTCCACAACCCTTTCCTTTTCCCTTATTCATCTGATTGACAAGGGCCAATTTCTCGTCACCTTCCTACCTGCTAGCTTTAGACTCCTCCCGAGTCTCTTTCTGGACACAGTCATCCCAAAGCCTCTCAAAAGTGGGAAGGTTCTCTCATGCACAAATACCCTTGATAAATGGTTCCCAAGACTTTGAGAATCCATTTAGTGTTGTATTTACCAATTTCGCATCGAACACCTTCTCCCCAACCACTGCAAGCTGATCACGGTTTTGGGTGATCTTCATGAGGTAACTAGTAACTGAGTCTAATCTATAAATCTACATGGATATTGTATTATTCCTCAACACCATCTTCCTGTTTATGTTCTCACTTTGTTAGAGATTTACCAAGGCATCGAACATATCCTTGGTCATCTTCTTCTCAGACAAGTGAGAAATTAGATGATCCTTCACTGCATCCAAGATCACCCGCGTGGCTATGATCTCCTTCTTCTCGCGAGATTCCAATTGCCGTGGATTTATCGGTGAAGGAATTACTTTGTCAACAATCTCCCAAAGATAATTTTCCTTCAAAAGCAAAGTAACCCTTTCTTTCTAGGGAAGAAAATTTGAAGCTCCATCCAATCATCCTCAAACATGAGACTTGTTACTGCCATCTTCCCAGATCTAAACAAACTGTCATGAAAATGTGTTAGTCCTTCAATCACCAATAAAACCCAACTATTGGACTTCAGATCTAATAGATCTGCTACTGTAAACCCCATATTTGAACTAGATTTGATTGCTAGTCACTCAGATCTAATAGATCCATTGCTATAACTGTAGATCTATATTAACTTTGACTGTTGGTCACTCAAATCTAATATATTTGTTGTTGTAACCCCATATATGTACTAGATCTGATCACTGGTCACTCATATCTAATATATTTGATGATGTAACCCCATATTTGTACTATATCTGATCGTTGGTCACTCATATCTAATAGATTTTCCGTTGTAACCCCATATCTGTACTAGATCTGACCGCTAGTCAATCAGATATAATAGACATGCTGCTATAACCCCATATCTGTACTACATCTAACTGCTAATACTTGGAAATCTCAATCAGAGACCTTGCTTTGATACCATGTCAAAATTTAATCCCTAGGTAAATTACTTCCTTATGATCTCAAGAAAAAATTACTTACTGAATTTAAACATAAAATTCAGACCATAGAATAGTTACACACAAGCTGAAAATTAATTGGAAATTAAACAACGAAAGAACACAAAAATTCCCAAGTTCACATAAGTTTTCTGACTACCCTTCAAATCAACTTTTCATTCGCTTAATCAAAACTTACAAGGGCTTCCCATACCGGGAAAATCGACCCAATGGAAAAGAGAAAACACAGACATAGATCTGTTGCAACCTCCTAACTCAACCTTGTGGCCATATGACCCTGCCACTGCTGCTTCTTTTGTTTCCCTTTCCTTCTTGACCACTCTCTTCGCTTGAGGAAGAACTGTCTTTGTGAAGTAATGGACACTGAGGAACTGTTACAGGTATGAACTAACTGAGAAGGGGGGGGGGTGAATCGGTTAGTGTAGATTATTAACCATTTACTCTCATTTTCACTTTGAATCATTAATCCTAGTAGCAGTGATTCTTTACTATGAAGTTCAGAGTAATAAACATAAAGAAGATAAGGTATAGCGAACAACAATCACCTGCGGCATTCATTTCCACAAGGAGATGCAGAGACCGCAGTTTTTCAAGGAAACCAGCGGAAACCGTCTTCTTAAGATGTTGATAAACTTCAGCCGTTACATCTCATCTTTTGAGCACCAACTCATAAGAACATCAACCTCGATTGCAGGCACCAAAGCGGGTGAGCACCAACTCCCGAGTCGGCCTGGGTGGAAGCACCGTGCCAGGCACCAGCGAGATGGTACCAACCTTGATTCTACAAGCAGCACCCTTGCGGAGAAAGAGACATCACGTCTCCCCGCGCCTACCACCCTGGTTTACCAAAATACATATTGCTTAAAATCAACTTGTTCATTCTGATAAAGCTTGCTTACCATTTCTGGCCGATCTTCTGCATTACATTCTTCATTGTTCACGATGCGCTCTGTCTCAACGTCTCTGAGGCCATTCTCGACCTCTTGCTTCTCCACATCCGCGCCAGATTCTGCCTCCCTTTCTCACGTCATAGCTCACTCTCTCACGTGCTTTCAACAACAATTCATCTGTTCGGTAGCATTTATAGATTCACCACATCGCGGAAGGTTTTCAATCACGTTTCTCCACTCAACTGCGGTTCCTTTCTTTCTTTCTTTTACGCTTTTAAGCGTACCATCGTTCTCCTTGATTTTACGGTGACTCTTTGCATGCCTTTTCTGCGCATGCCACATCGTACAATATTGTTCCCTCATGTAAGCGCGCCGGATCTAATTTTAAGACTAAAGAGTCTTTCTTTCTCAACTCAATTTGTAGTTTCCCTTTCTTTCATTCTTCCATACGCTTTTAGCGTACGGTACGTTCTCGCGATTTTTAGAGGCGGTTCTTGCGCCTCCTCTATGCATGCCTTATCATGCAACACTTAGCGTTTCTCGACATGTTTCGATGGAGTGTTGACGGCATCGTGTTACATTAGTGTTTCAGCACGTGTTCCGGCATTAGTGTTCCGACATTAGTGTTCCGGCTGATTCGTGTTCCGGTGATTGTGTTCCGACGTTAATTGTTCGACGTTAGTGTTCTGACATTGGTGTTCCAACGGTGGTGTTCCTGCGGTCGTGTTCCAGCGGTCGTGTTCCGACATTCGTGTTCCAACATTAGGTGTTCCGGCATTCGTGTTCGGTGATCGTGTTCGGCGATTCGTGTTCCGGCGTTACCGTGTTCGGCATTGATGTTCCGGCCCGTTCGTGTTCCGGCCCGGTCGTGTTCCGGCATTAGGTAATGGCGTGTTGGCATCATGACTACTCAACGATTTCCATCAATGACAACCTTGCTTAACCATCTGGCAATCAGTCTTTTGTTATAGCCATATCTCCAACAATCTCCTCCTTTGGCATTGATGGAAAATATGGCAGCGTGGCAAGCCACTCTGCTTTATTTCTCCCAGCGACATCAAGGGCAAGGGTTAAGCGGCTATTCTCCTCCTCAAGCTCCCCCCGACTTTGTGCACTCAACGGTAATGCACGGGGAAAGATATCGACTTTGATATCTATGTATGTTAAGCTTCTTTGCCATGTTACCTGCGTTGATGCCAGGCTTCTTGTGAAAGATCCTTTGGACTTTTGTTTCCTCTAATCAATCATCTATGTTCAAGAGAAAAAAACTCTTTGCATCTACAATATTCTTCATTCTATTTGTACATATTCAGTTTTGTGCATGTCAAAATATTTAGAGCTATGCTCCCCTATCAGGATAACCCAAGAACCCGGTCATGAGGATCCAATCTGAAATTATCTCAAATCATTTGTGCTCTCTCTATATTAGCTAAGAGGATGATGCACGATTTGTCTTCCTACTTGCAGCAACTTGTGCAGACATCTAATTTTGCTTAAGCCCGATTCAATATATTCAATATATTCAATCCTGGTATAAAGACCAAAATGTCTCTTAAGGCGATCTGTTAATCACACGCACCCCCTGACAAAGTGCAGAGATAAGTTAGAACAGGGTAGGACACCAATCTTCTGTCTGAGATATTCAAAAAGTGTCTTGGCTAGGTGTTTAGTAAAAATGTCTGCAATATGTTATTTAGTGCCAACATATTCAACTCGAGTGTTCTTCTCTACAACATGTTCACGTAGAAAGTGATAATTTATTGGAATATGCTTTGTCTTGGAATGAGGGACTGGATTCTTGGAAACACTATTAGTACTCGTATTATCACAGTGAAAAAGAATGGGTTCTTCATATGTTACCTTCAAGTCCATAAGAGATTGTATCATCCATATTACCAGAGTACAACATGAAGCAGCTGCAACGTATTCTGCTACTGTGGTAGACAAAGCAATAGAAATTTGCTTCTTGCTTAGCCATTACAACTAACGAATCACCCAAGAGGAATGCACCTCCACTAGTGCTCTTTCTCTCATCTACACATTTGGCCCAATCTGGCGATGCGAGAATGTGCCATGTTTGAAAGTTTGATTTCTTGGGGTACCATAAAACCCATAAAGAATGAGTGCCTTCCAGGTCTTGAAAATTCTTTTGGCCAGGCTACTAAGTGACTTCTACGTTTAGGGGCAGCTTGAAATCTTCGTCAATACGGCATGCATTATGTCGGTCTTGTTATAGTGTTGATGTATAGCAAACTTCCTATCAGAGATCTGTACAACCTTTGATCCACTTCGGGGTAGTATCATCTTTGCTCAATTGCAACCACAGACCATGGGTGTACCCACAGGAGAGCCATCTTCAAAATTCCCGAAACCTCTTGTATCTTCCTTTAAATGCTTCTCTTGGGAGAGAATCGTAAATAGTAAGATGGGAGCAGGAAGTATGACATTCTCGAGCATGAATATCGGACTGATTTTGTTGCATGGTAGAGCTTAGGTAGGGTGCGATTGGATAAATATCATCAACATAAACTAGCACAACCAATAAATCAGCACCTTGATTTGGTATACAAATTCTTTGTCTGCAGGGGCTTTCTTAGAGCCCTTTATCATGTAGCAGATAATTTGTCCAGATTCTCTCCATACCGGGCTCTGCGGTGCCTTGCTTCAACCAACACAATGCCTTTTGACTTGCCGGACATAGTCGGGTTTATCGTGAGAGAAAAACCGGACGATATAGAAACTTCCTCTTCTAATTTCCCATTCACTTGACACAATCCAGCGGGTATACTTTGAATCGTTTGTGTGACATGCATAGGCTAAGAAAATCCTTATAACTTCCATTCTTGCCAGACAAGCGTTTCATCAAAGTCTTGTCCTTCAATCGAGCATATCCCTTGGAATAGTCTTGCTTTATTTCTCATCGATACATTCATTTAACTTATTCTTAAGGACCATTTTGATCCTATCATTCTTGTCTGAAGGTCCACAGGCACAAGATCCGGTGTTATTCTTTTCAATCACGGTCAACTCCTCATTCATGGCTGTTATCCGGTCTTTGTCTTCACATGCTTCATTAAAACTTTTGGTTCAATTTTTAGATAAGAATGCCACATGATGACTTTTCAGAGTCTACCAAAATTTTCCTTCTAGTCACGAACCCTTTGTTCTCATCACCAATGATTTGACTTCCGGGATGATTCTTTCTAATAATAATTACCGGAAGAAGATTTAACGAGGTGGTGTTGGGAATCTCCTTCTTCATCCTCTACATTTCGATTCTTCCCTCCTGTGACCCTTGGTCACGTTCTTCATCTGCATCATCAAAGCCTGATTCTTCATCGTCCTACGTTGGTGTTTCCATGACATTCTTCATCTACTTTAACATCGCTCGCGATTGACCATTCTATGCGACCTCTTGTTATAACATCGTAGCCTTTGCACTGACTGCGGCATATCAAGAAAAATTCTTCATCAATACGGTCATCATACTTACCCAGATTCTCATCATTATTCTTGATGCTTATTTGCTAAAGACGGGGGTGCTTAATAGTGGCGGGTCTTCCAAACCATATAGATGATATGGAGTCTTATCTTTGTTTGGTCTCAAATGTGCTATTAAGAATGTACGGTACGTATGAATTACTTCTACCCAGAAGCTTTGAAATATCCTTTTCCTTCATCATTGACCTTGCCATTTCTTTGAAGCTGTTCTATTACGTCTTTCCACCACTCCATTAGCGTTCTTGCAATTGTGTGATATTCTTTTAGATTGCCGTAACTCATAAATCTTTTAATTGCCTTGAGCTGAACTCTCCTCCTCTATCCAGTCGGTAGCTTTTGTCTCCTCAGTCGGTTACTGAGTCAGCGCTTTGAAGTGTTTGAATTGTAGAGCGTATGACTTCTCTTTGAGGAATAAAACCCATGTCAATGTTGGAATAATCATCAATAACCAACTTGTGAAATAGTTTTCTTTGCGCGTACCTTCCCTTTCTTGATGGGCCACCGCAGTCCATATAGAACTTAGCGAAGGGGTTTGCTTGGCCCGATGGAAACTTTTGATTTAAAGCGGCGGATTAAATTGAGTTTCCCATTTGACATGGCTTACACACAATATCGTAATGGTTTTGATATTTAAAATCTCTTCACGCTTCCTGTTTACGAGTTTTATTAGATGATCAAAGTGTAAGTGTGTCAGTCTTACATTACCACATTTTCATTATATTTACTTAAGATGACATTCTTCTCTTCCTTCTTTTAGAATGTAAACATTATTTTACATTCTCACTCCTTTGGCGGCTTCGTTTTCACAGGGGGGCTCTCTTTATTCTGAGTCTTTAGGTAGCGAATTTCACATCCTTTATCACACATCGGCTTACACTAAGAAGGTTGTGCTTTAACAAATCTACAAATAAAACGTTCTGATCTTTTCCCTTTCCAATGCACCAGGAAAGATCAGACTAACCATTCCTGTTCCTCGACCTTTCCTGGTGCATTGTTTCCAAGGTTACCTTTCGACTACGCTCAGACGGGTAATAAACTTCTCCTTATCTCCGTCATATACTTTGAACAGTGTCAATGTACGGGGATCCTTCTGATTCGGCGAGAGCGCAAGGCTTAATGAGACTTTTCTTTCTTTCTCCATACATTTTGTTCGACTGTATATTTCGTTTTAGTGCGCCTTGTAGTGCTTCAATTTGCACTCTGTAGCTACATGTCAAAATTAGAAACGATTGCTTATTTGGTTCATTGTATAAGAGGAGTCAAAATGGATTAACATTTACGTGTTGTACCCGCTTCTTTTGTTGGTAGGCGGCAGATCCCTTGTGATGTCTGTTGTTTTGTGCCTTCATCGATCTGTGAATTTTTTCTGAGATTATAAAAACAGTTTGTATCTTTGTGCCCAAAGTTATAGTAGCAAAAACAATAACCATTGAAAGAAGAGAATTAGCATGCCCGACTCTTGGTTGATTCCTAGGAAGATAACACATTGACTCTTGGTCCTCATGTTTGTAATTATGGTCTGCATTCTGAACTCTATTATTTGACCTCTTTTATGGACATCCTGGTTGTACGAGTTTATTGGTTGAACCAACCTTAGCTTGCTCTTTCTTATTACTTGAGTGTGTTTTGTTGGAAAATGGGCATGCTCAAATATTTTCTATCTTAGAACCTTCAAAGCGCTGTGATTTGTGAAACTTTCAATCACATTGGATGATTACGTATTCTTTAACTACTTCTTTGCTTGCATCTTCTTCATATCCTAGACCCGATTTATTCTGTGGAGGTCTAAATGCGATTTAAAATATTGTTTAGCTCCTCTGAGCTTTGATACTAGAAATATTATTATTATACCAGGCTTGATATTTTTACAGCTCCTTCTTATGAGTTACAACTTCTTCTTCTAGTTGTTCACAACTGTATCTACTTTCAGCTAACTGTTTCTTAGGACTTCTTCAACTTTCTTAGCCTCTTCAAGTTCTAGCTTCAATGGGGGAATCTATTGGTTTGATACTGGATTAATAATTGTTTTGCTTTCTCTTCTTTATTCTCGGATCTATTTATTTCTTCGAGGGCACACATCAACTCACCTTCCGTATCCACTTCGACATCCATATCACTCTCTGAACAATTACGTTCGGTTCTTCTATGGCCATAGGAATGAAGTCATCTTCTTGATCTTCGTGGGAGGATTCACTATCGAGGTTTTATTAGAATCATCATTATTTACACGGACTTTCTTTTTTATTCTTATACTTATTTTCTTTATTATATTTCTTCCTTGAAATCTTTCTTCATCGGTGAGTTGTTCTTTCCATATGGGACATTTAGCGACAAAATGCCCCACCTGCTACCACAATTAAAACACTTAAGGTGGTTTTCCATTGTACTTCCCGATCCAGGTTTTTAGCCTTCTTACAAATTTTGCCTCGATTTCATCGGTTGGACTGGGTACTCTTTTACGCTTTTGAATGGGCTTCCCTAGATGGTTTGATGCATTGCTAATCCCTCATTTTCGCGGTTAAGGTTCAACAAGCCCGATCAGGGGATAATGTCTTGTGTTCACTCATCTCCTCTATTGCGAGACTTTAGGATTGAATCTTCGGGTAGAGAGAGATCCTCAAATTTTACGGACAAGAAGTGAGTCATCAATTGTTTTCTCCTAAACCCTCATGGCATTCACCATTTCATCAGCTCTCCCCAAAAAAGAACTTGCATGTTTTCATCTTCATTCATTCTCAAAATGATTTCAAATCTCACGTTGGAGTCCTATGGTTTGTAGCCTTATCTTTAACTTTCTCATTTCCCTCATAGCTACCTATCAGTTTTTCCCACATTTCTTTAGCGGTTTGAAGATTCATTACTTTCCAAAATTCTGATTCGGTGACCGGACCAGGAATAGCATTCATAGCTTTTGCATTAAGGTGAATTCTAATTTTTCATCTTTTAGGCGAAACCACAGAGTTGGTTTTGTATATCCTGTTCTACTACTTCCCATACGCTCCCGAGACGGTAGTATGTTCTCATCCTTACCTTAGGAAAGCCCGAAATTTGTGCCATTAAAATGGGTGCCTTGTTGGTTGAAACATCATGACTAGTCATGATGGTTCATTTCCTTTGCGGATCTTCCTTGCAGGAACACCTTTCGATATGATATTCTGGTGAACTAGCGAGAGGGGGGAATCGGTTGGTGTAGATTATTAACCATTTACTCTCATTTTTCACTTTGAATCGTGAAAATCCAGTGGAAGTGTGGAGTCTTCTTTGTGAAATTGAGTTATAAACATAAAAGCGGAATGGTATAGCGAACAACAATCACCACACAACATTCATTCTACGGTAGGACTTCGAGAGGAAAACCAACCAGGGAAAAAACATCGTATTCTTAAGATGTTCAGCAAGATTTAACTTTGTTACATCTCATCTTTATGAGCACCAACTCATAGGGCTACAACCTCTGATCGCCAGAACCAACTGGCTGAGAGCACCAACTCCCGCGAATTGACGCAGGTGGAAACACCGACTTCGACTTTTATGACACCAATTTGAATGAAGGCACCAACCAGTTCGCCAAACGCCAGCAGGAGAAAGACATCGTCTCCCTGGCGCCACCACCCTGGTTTACCAAAATGTATTGTTAAATCCAACTTGTTCATTCGGTATAAACGCGCACTTCGCGATCTTCTCGTATTCTTCATTGTTCACGATGCGCAGCTCACGTGTCGTCTCCTTGTCCCTCTAGGCCATTCCTGACCTCTTCTCTGTCGTGATTCACCTCCTTTTCTCCACATCCATGGCGCTCGCTCTTTCTCTACATTAACGACAACAATTCATCTGTTCGTAAGCATTTTATAGATTCACCACATGCAGAGGTTTTCAATGCGTTTCTCCACTCCAACTGCGGTTTCCCTTTCTTTCTTCTTTTACGCTTTTAAGCATGCATTTCTCCTTGATTTTAGGGCGACTCTTTGCATGCCTTTCTCGCGTACCACACATCATTTTAGCGGCGTGTTCCTCTGTCTTAACGCCGGAGTCTAATTTTGACTAAAGTCTTTCACTTTTCTCAACTCAATTTGTAGTTTCCCTTTCTTTCATTCTTCCATACGCTTTTTCGCATGCCGGTACGTTCTCGCGATTTTACGAAGTTCTTTAACGCTTGCCTCCTCTCGCGTACTTATCTTATACTGTTTCAGCTATCTTTATTCGGTGTTTCGGGGATTCGTTTATTTTGTGTTCCGACATTCATGTTTTTCGGCATTAATTTCGGCATTTATTGTTTCGACATTCGTGTTCCGATTCGTGTTCCGGCGATGCGTGTTCCGGCGATTATTGTTCCGGCGATTACGTGTTCCGGTCGTGTTCCAACATTTATTGTTCCTAGCATTAGGTGTTCCAGGCATTACGTGTTCGTGATGCGTGTTCAATGATTAGGTGTTCGACGGTGTTCCGACGTTAAGTGTTCCGGCCGGTTGGTGTTCCGGTGATTAGTGTTCCGGCATTACCGTTAATGCGTGTTGACATCCTTGGCTGCTCCAGCGATTGCCATCGTGTTCCAGCAGTCGTGTTCCAGCATTCGTGTGCGTGTTGACATCCTTGACTGCTCCATAACCGATTGCCATCAATGACAACCTTAACCATCTGCGTCAGTCTTCTGTTATAGCCATATCTCCAACATGAACATCTTTGTTTCTCTGTGCAACTGAGTTACTGTCTCTCTCTTCTACCTTTCCCTTCTTTTATAAATTTGAGTTGATAACCAAATATTCCTAACCCTAATCTCGCTTTGAAATAAATTGCTGAGATTAAATCTCAATCTCACTTGAGATCAATTGTTGAGATTCATGTAAATCACTAGTATAAAAATGACACTTTATTAGAATTTACATAACTCAAAATTAAAAGACTCTTTATTAATAATTTACTTCACACATAGTTAACACAACTTGCAACTTGTGCAGAAGTTCCTATTTGAGCTACAAACATCAACAATTTATTATGTTCATCTGTTTCTTATGCTTAGCTTCTTCACTAAACCCTAATTAGGGTTTCATGATTTAGTGTTAATTGTTATTTCATGGCATTATAAATGTCTTGACAAATCCGAATAAAGAATGGACACTCGTTGCTAAGAATTGAAAGTTTCATTATTAATTGCAAGGAGTTTAAAATATTTTATAAAATTGATATAAGGTGAGGGTCGGTGTTTGCACCCTCTTCGTCACCTTGGTGAGAAAATAAGAGGTGCTTACATGCCCAGTTGGGTCTTGCTGAGCATGACAACTATAGAGGAAAGAGTTAGAGAAAGAAAAACAAAACTATAAGCAAGAATTAAACAAATATAAACTAAAATTAAAAGCATAGAAATATAGAGATAACAAGGACAAAAAGACCAATGTCACCAATGTTTTTTAGGCTGATCTATTGATGAAATCAAAGCACAATGAAGAAAGGGGACGATGAGTCCCTTCTTCCTCCAAAGGAAGGCTCTTGGACCCTCACAAGCTTGCTCTCCTTACAACAAGAAAAATGAAAATGGTGATGAAAGAAATCCTTTGCAAATCCACTCAATGGAGAGGTGGATTGCTCAATGAAATGATGCCAAAGTGCTCTTGTCAAGGAGTGAGTCCTTAAAACAATGTAGACAGCATAACATTGCATGAAATTCCTTGAGAAAATGAGGTTTCTTCATGAATTTTTATAGCATTGCATTGGGTTATTGTGTAACTCCTTTGCAGTGTGAAAAGAGGATCTTTAGGGCTTCATTAGGTCTTTGACCAGCCTACCATGCGGATTCAGCTCAGATTTGAGGGTCAAATCGGCTTGGGAGCTGATCCATAAGTGGTTGGGAGGTCGGCCAATTCAATAAATGCGCCGTTTAGCAGGTGCGCGGGTTTTTGCACCAACAGTCGCGCATCGTGCGTGTATGCGCACATGGTACATTCCTGTTCCGCGCATGTGCGCGCACACCCAACTGTTGTAAAGCGCTATTCAATTTTTGCACTACTTTGTATAGTTTTAGACCTTTTTTGAATGCTATGAAATTAATTCAGTGCCATGAATGAATTCATTACTGTTTGACGATGCTGAGTTCTTGTCGCCATGTGCAGACGAAATTTCAGTGATAACAGATGCCCCCTGATGGATGAGGTTAGGAGCATACGTATAGATGAAATCCATCAATGTTTCTTCTACTGAGAATGTTGTTGTAAGAGAGAGAAATAGTGGGATCGTTCAGAGCAAGCCTTTGGAGGAGAAAGGAACCGGTAGAACCCGACCTTCCATAAGGTGCGTAAAATATACAACTGTGTACAAACGAGGCGGGCATGCCCCATGCTCGTATTATGTAACCCTGAAAAAAGATGATGGAAACATTGGTGTAGACAACTACAACGCCCTCGGGGGCGGTGATGATAATGGCAGAAGACAATTCTGCAAAGGAACATACTCTGAATAAAATAGGCAGTGATTGCGGTAATAACTATCGGCAATGAGGCGAGCATTGATGGCCCTACCAAGTTCAGAGGTCTTCGGAAAATGATAAAAACAACTGCAATAGTCGCAAAGTAAGACCCACCATAACATGAGAAGGTGTTGGTGTTGAATGTTATGGGGGCCAACGACAGCAGGGAGCAATGGTGTTTCACCATGTGCTGTCCGAGATCTCTCACTGACTGGAGAATGAGAATCAAGATACTGTCGCCCTTCCAAAAAATTGTGCCGATGTCGACAAAAGGGGAACACGACTCCCAGAAGAAAAGGGCTTCGTGGAATCTACTGAGGTGAGGAGGTGGCAGAGGTACATGGACGAAGTCAAGAAGTGGGAAGACTCAAGACTGCCCTTGGTTGGAGGATGTATGAGATAAAAAGTGGCCGCAATCGTGTAACAAGGGTGAGTGTCAGGGGGACGATAAGACCGGTGAGAAGTTGTGCCAGAGGCAGGACAAGGTGAACAAATTCAGAGGGTAGAGGTAAGTGACCTGTGGAGTGCTCTGAAGATATGGACGATGCCGGCAAGGGTAGATGATAAGTAATGCTCCAACCAAGGGTGACATGGGTTGCGTGTGGCAAAAAAGGAAGTAAGTCACCAACAATGACGACAAAAGAAAATGTAATGGATGGAAATAAAGGTGTTTGTACAATAAATAACGAATATTTTTTTGGGGAAAAAATGTACAAATACAGAAACGGGTGCCCTAGTGTGAAATGAGTGCCCCAGGGAGGGAAGAATGTTCATGGAAAACTGATGAAGGGTGGGGGCCCCATCGATGAGTTTCTGTATGAGGTAGGTGAAATGAGGATAGGTTTGCAGATGGGTAAACTGATTGTGGATGAAATGGAGGGTTCATGATACTGGGGAGGCGCAGGTAAAAAATAGAACCGTAAAGAGATAAGCTGGGAGTCCATGTGGGAAAGCTAGCAAAATGAGGAGAAGGAGTATGTGGCTGATTCACAACATGTTTGAAAGACTATCGAGACTCCCATCCCTAAAGGGTAATGAAGAACAACACGAGTGTTAAAAAGTGCCAAAAGGTGCTATGACTGGGACAACTCATGTGGGTAAGAATGCTACCGGGTAACAGTACCGAAGATGCAAATGGAGGTGTGGGTACTGCAGAGCCGGGAATGAGGGTCCTAAAGGCCAATATCAGAGGGTGTGACTAGAAATTTAAATGCAATACAGTGGGAGAGACTACATGCCAGTGCTGAGTATATACCTGAAGGGATGATGTTGATGAATGATGAGCAAGTACCTGCACACAGAACAACCAAATACCCAAAGTGAACTATATCTGAAGAGAATCAAAGATATGAGCATGTATTTGACAAATGCAACTATGCACGTGCGTACCTGACCATGATATGAAAAAAAGGCACCCCGACGTACATAGTCCCCTTTCTTCGGGGGAGGCCAAGATATATGCGCCTTTGGTGAGGCAATGTTGGATGATGTAAGGGCCATGCCAAAGTGATTCGAACTTGCCATGGAAAAAGGTATCATGAGCGATATCATAAGCCAGGACGAGGTCGCCTACGCGAAATGATCGAAGGTTGACATGGCGATCAAAGGTAGCTTTGGATCATTTTTTAGCTGGCTCATTGTTCTATAAGGAAGATCAACGATCTTCATCCAGCGACTTCAAGTTTAGCAAGCGCTGCTCCATTGGAGCAGTGTCAGGTAATAGCTCAATTGCAGTGTGTAAGGTGGGAATTTCGCACTCGATGGGAAGAGTTGCCTCGAACCCATGGACTAAATGGAATGGTGTAAAACCAGTAGCGGTTTTCACCGCCGTTCGATAAGCCCATAGTGTGGAAAATAACATATGATGCCAATTGGTTTTATGTTTATTCACCGTGCGTTGTAACATGGTTTTGAGGACTTTGTTCACTGCCTCGACTTGTCCATTTGATTGAGGGTAATAGGGTGAGGCAAACTCCTGAGAGAAGCCTAACCGAGAAGAGAGTTCGACGAAGTTCTCATTCTCGAAGTGTTTCCCATGATCGGAAACAAGTTGGCGTGGTACGCCAAAACGGGATATGACGTGATTAAAGAAAAAATGCGCTGCAGTGTCAGTGGTATTGTTGAAAGTGGGCATAGCTTCAGCCCATTTGGTGAAGTAATCAACGACGACAACAATGTATTTGTGACCATTGCTGGATGGGGGATTACAAGTCATAAAATCGATGCCCCATTTACAAAAGGGGCCGACCGTAATGACAGGGTGAAGAAGGGCGGGGGGAGCTCGGGCTTTGTTGGCATAGAGATGACATTGCTCACAACGTTTCACAGCGTGAATGCAATCGTGAAACAAGGTAGGCCAAAAGTAACCGGCTCGGATAATCTTTTGAGCCGTGGATAGACCCGAAAGATGGCCCCCACATGCGCCACTGTGGCAGTCGTTTAAAACTCTGTCGGCCTCGTCAATAGTCAGGCATCGACGAAGAATGGTGTCTATACCCCGTCGGTATAGGATGTCTCCGATGAGGAGATAGCGGGGGGCCTGATGGCGAATACGTCGACGATCATCTCGTGAAAGGTGGTTACCGAACTTTTGAGTTCGTAGGTAGA
>SNQJ01S0115822.1:0-10539 GCA_010110895.2 Picea sitchensis | reverse complement strand
AGGGTTTCTTGGGTGTGTGAGAGAAATTTTCCTCAAGAGAGACAAGCTCGAGACCCAACTTTATATACTCGGACCTCGTCGAGGACATGCACTGAAAAACGATCAAGAGCAGCCTGCTCTGATACCACTGATCCGGATTATTTTCGGCATGAAATGAGAGTGGAGATATAACACAAAAATATTCAGAGATATTGCAAGAGAGATGAAAATATAATAGAGATATAGTGGAAATATAACAAGATTCACAGATATACAGTAATACATGATTTCTATTAATGAAATAAATGTACAGAGACTGTAAAAGTACAGAGTGAAAGACTCACTAGAATGGTGGTAGCTTATCTCTGAGAAGAGATGTGACGGCTACTCGCATCCATGAGAAGATGATTAAAATGAGGCTCCGAAGGCCTTTTTTACAATAAGAAGGAATGCCAAAAACCCTAGACATCCAAAAAACCTAACCCTAGGAGATGAAGTGCCAAAAGTCATGTGGGCCCCGTTTGGGTATGTTGGTGCATCAACTTCTTGGGGTCATAACTTTTGCATAAGATCTCTGTTTTAGGTGTATGATAGCTCGTTGGAAATATCTATCCAAGAACTAAAAATTTTGGGTCAGAAACATGATCTATGATCCATGTTGCTCCTAGTTTTCTCAAAAAACATCGTTTAGGGCCTCAAAATGGCCCCGGAAGTTAAAAACTCCTAAAAATAGTAAATTACCAAAATTGCCAAAAACATGTTTTGGGCCAGTTGGAGAAGGTGGGTGGCCACCGATATCCACCTGGATCAAGAAATACAATAGGAAGTACATCTACACAAGGAAAAACAACTGGAGGAGGCAGTTCAGGAAGCACTAGTCAATTATCTACACCGCGCAGAGGAATTATTTCAACATTCAGCATGGTAGGACACGATCCCACCATCAGGTTACCATAATTCAAAGGAGAAGTGTCGAAGGGCCCATAAAAACACTTGTTTATATGTGAGACGATTTGGGAAGAAAAACAGATCACAGATGAAGATACTAAACTTGCAAAGCTGGTGATTACACTAAGGGATCGCACACTGGATTGGTATATGAGTTTAGCTACAAATAATCCACTAGGGACAACCAAAATGATTGTGGACATCAAGAATTTGTTGATAAATGAGTTTCAGAAGCCAAGCTCAGAGGACAAGGACATGAATGAGATGATATAAATTAGACAAAAACCAGTAGAATCAGTATGGGAGATTGACCAGAGATTCAAAGGACTGAAAGGAAAGTTGAAATATTTCATGACCGATATACAGCACAAGAACTTGTTCATCAATTCACTTCTACCACACTTAAAATATCAATTACGACAACATAAGTTTTAGACACAGGAAGAGGCTTTGAAGGAAGCCCTACAAATGGAAGAAAACCAATATCAACAGATAGATCCATCCATCGAAGAACTGAAGGGGGATATGAAGAACTTAATGTTCCAGCTAAACTAGAACAAAAGTAAGGATAAACGAGAAGCCATTTGGTGTACCATGTGCAGGATGGAAGGACACCAAAAGAACGAATGTCCAACATTCGTGCAGTATATGGAAGTAGGGATGCCAAATCTATTACCAAAAGGAGGAATATGGTACAAAATCTTTAAGAAACCGAGCCATGATCCATATCACTTCGCAATGATGCAGAAATAACAGATAGTCCCAAAGATTTCATATTGCAACTTTTGCAAGGTAGTAGGCCATGATGACAAATATTGTAGAACTATGGATTTGATACGAGAGAGGACATCAAAAGCATATAGGGTGCAAGAATAAATGATGACCGAACAAGACGCACCTCAGTTTAACCAAGTACCAGCCCTGTACAAAACTGCACAACAATAGTATAATATTGCACAACCACATTACAACATAACACAACCTCAGTACAATACCGCACAATACAATTAGGCACATCTGTATAATGCACCGAGAGAAGATCGATTTGGATATAGAGGTGGAGGATGAGCAAGAGGAGGTTTTGGAAGAGGTAGAGGACCAGTGGTATGTCAAAACTGTCAACAACCAGGGAATTATGCAAGAGAATGTCCACTTCTACCAACAACTTGTATGTATTGTCTCACATCGGATCATGACACAGAAGAATGTCCTTTGTTACTAGGGAAAATCTAGGAAAAGAGGAATCAGAACAACCAGAATGTTCAATGGATTTAAGATGAAGCGAGGGATGAAGGATGAAACATCAACATAGTTATTTGTGGAGGAGATAAAACAAGCAATGACGCAATCCATCAAGAGCCAACACATCACCAATGGGTGAAGAAGAATGTCGAACCAAGGAAACAGTTCGATGTGAATAATGAGAAGGAAACATTTAAGCAAGCCAGACAATAATTTATGAAGTAAGACACTGTGTCGAATTCAATTGTGCAACAGAGTAAGGAAGCACCAGAGTATGAGATGCCTCCATCACTGGATCATACCAAATAAATGCATCCCCTGGGACAAGTAAGTACAATCAAAGGTTTTTTTCAATCATGTGTAAAACTATTTAATAATCCATCCTATGTCAAAATATTGCAAAATATATTAGAAATATGTAGCATAGAGATAGAAGGAAAACTACAACAAAAAAAGTCAATCACCTACATACAAGGAGAAGAACAATTTGGGATTTCAGGCTGAATGCCAACATCAGAGATTTCAACATGGGAGATATCATACTGGATTTCAAATATGAGGTCAATGTACTACCCAAAAATACATGGCAATGTATGGGAGAGCCCACATTAGGATATTCACCCGTTTAGTTGAAACTAACAAACCAACACAAAGTTCTACCAATTGGCAGACTAAAAGGAGTGACAATAGACCTAGATGGAGTGAACACTAAAACCGACTTTGAAGTGATTGAAATAGTGGACGACACAAAAACATATCCAACATTGCTTGTCTTGGATTGGGAGTTTGATAACCAGGCCATAATCAATTTAAACACTCGAAAAATGACATTTGAGTTAGGAGAATACAGGGTCATCATGCCATTAGACCCATCAGAATGGGAAAGGATCGTAGAACCTACTTGTTTAGACTTAGAGGAAATCAACTAGTTGTACAAAACAACTGCGCGCTATGAGGATTACGTAAACCCAATTGCAAATGGGATACTTAGTTGGCGAAGAATTACTTCATGTGTGATAGACTCAAACATAGCTTTAGAAAATTGGCAATAGAGGCTACACGAAGTTTCCACAAGAATATGCGCAAGAATAGACCGCACAGTAAGATGGGTAGGTACGAAGATAAGGGAACCACCCAATTTCCATGGAGTAAATGATCTAGAAGTATTCTTGGCACGGTACGATGATGAAGTGTTATAAAATTAGAGACTCTTAGTACTTGGTATAGCACTCAAGGCCACACCTGCAAGATGGTGGGGCACACACAAATAAATAATCAAGGATTGGTACCAATGTAAGTGGTTAATGCACATAAGGTTTGGTGCAGAATAGAAAATCAACCGACAAAAGAAATACGATGGATAGAGGGCACCAACAGAACACTTGGAGAAGTGCAGAGCGTGGTGGAAAATGACACCCCAAAAGGAATGACCCCATAATTTCAGACATACCTTAGAAGGCATACCAACAAACTAGTATACATACTAGGAACTGCACAGAGGAACTTTGAGCTAGACAATATTGCAACATAATTTTACAATCACTTTCTCATTTGAACATGAGAACCCCAACATAGACACAAAACTTAAGCATATAAGAGGGATGATATTAATTAAGGAACCAAAAGTCAAACTCATAACATAGGGACAACAACGAAACAAACAGACAGTGAAAGAATTGTTTTCATGCTACCATGTGTAGGAAGAAGCACTAGATGAAGACGATCCACGCGATATTCAAATCGAGGAAGAAGAAGGAAAAAGAGAAGTGGAAGGTCCACCTCTAGAATCAAAATTAATTGTTGCGTCGATAAAGGTGAAGAAAGCCAACATTAGGATAGCTGAGAATCCCAAAATGGCCAACATTGGAGACTACTGGGATGAGAAAACAGTAGAAAGCATAACAGAGTTACTGCTCGAGTACAACAACATGTTCCACACTACATTTACAGAAATGAAAGGCATAGCAAGAGAGCTAGGAGAAATGAAGATACCACTCAGATCTGAGGCTAGACTGATAAGACATCGACCATACAGACTAAACCCGATATATAAGTAGAAAGTTAAAGTTGAGATCGAGAGAATGCTAGAAGCTGGAATCATAGAACCCGGGGAAGAATCAGAATGGATAAGCCTGATGGATTTTAAGAGAAAAAACAAGGCGGGATAAGAATATGCGTCGACTTGAGGAATTTGAACGATGCATGCCTACATGACTCATTCCCTACACATTTCAAAGATGAAGTGTTGGAGAACGTAGGAGGACATGAATTTTACTCATTCATTCATGGATTCTTAGGCTACCACCAGATCAAGACAACACAGGAAGACAGATACAAGACCACATTTTCTATAGAATGGGGATCCTACCAATACATAGTGATGTCGTTTGGACTGAAGAATGTGCCAACAATATTTTCGATGGTAGTCATAGCTGCATTTGAGGAATTCATCCACTAGTTTCTAGAAGTATACTTGGACGATTAGACAATCTGTAGTCTATTGAAAGACCATGTAGAGGTCTTGAGGTTAATGCTAGAAATATTCAAGCAGTGCCAAATATCATTAAACATCAAGAAGTGCATCTTCAGAACACCTTTTGGGATACTATTGGGCCATATAGTATGCAATCAAGGATTTCTAGTAGATCCTGCAAAGATTGTAGTAATTGTTAACTTGCCACCACCAAAAATAGTCTGTCAACTAAGAGAGACATTGGGACACACAGGGTACTACAGAAAATTTATCAAAGGGTACACACAGATAATCGTGCCAATGGAGAAACTATTAAGGAAATATACAAAGTTTATGTGGAATGAAGATTTTCAAGATGGTCTGGATACGCTGAAAGAAAAAATGGTCACTGTACAAATACTAGTATTTCCAGACTGGGAGAAGACATTCCACGTACATGTAGATACATCAGCCATAACACTTGGAGCTATTTTAGCACATCCAGGAGCAAGACATTTGGATCATCCTATATCATTCATGAGCATAAAACTATCAGAATCAGATCAGAACTATAACACTACAGAGAGGGAAGGCCTAGCTATGGTATACGCACTGCAGTAGTTCAAACAATACTTACCGAGAAAACATTTTAACATGTTCATAGATCACTCAACCCTTAAATACCTAGTCAACATGCTAGTGTTGGGGGGGAGAATCTTTTGATGGTTACTAATATTTCAAGAATTTTATTTTGAAGTAATAGTCAAGACAAGGAAGTTGAATGCAGGACCTGACCACCTATCAAGGGTCATGAACGGAGAGGAACCTACAAGTTTAGAGGACAACTTTCTAGATGCACAGTTATTTTCAGTCCAGGTCGTCGATGAATACTTTATAGACATCATCTGGTACTTGAGTACATGTACTTCACCACAAGAATATAACACCACGCAAAAGAAAATCTCGGTAGTCCAGGCTGTAGACTATCACTTGATTGCAGGACACTTATACAAAATGGGTGCAGATAGCATTTTCTGAAGATGTGCGCTAGAAAATGAAAGACCAAGGATTTTAGTAGAATACCATGAGGGAATAGCAGGAGGACATTACACAGGAAAATCTACCACACAGAAGGTATTACATGCAGGACTATGGTGGTCGACCATTCACAGAGAATCGAAAGAGTACTTTCAGAGATGCGATGTTTGTCAGAGGGTTGGTAAACCCAATAGAAGGTACGAGATGCCATTGCGACCACATGTAACATTATAGGTATTTGAAAAATGGGCAATAGATTTTGTGGGACCAATTAACCCATGATCAAAGAGTATAGGAGCCAGGTACATTATCACCACGACAGAATACCTGACAAGATGGGTTGAAGGAGCACCAGTCAAAGATTGCATCGCAGAGACAACAACACACTTTCTATTTGAGAAAGTGATCACTAGATTTGGTTTCCCAAGGATTTTGATGAGAAACCAAGGCACTCACTTCACTAATAGTACCATCAAGGCTATGACTAAGGAATTTGAATTCCATCACCAAAAGAATACCCCATATCACCCACAAGCAAACAGAACAGTAGAAGCCTTTAACAAAATCCTTGAAAATGCATCGATGAAGATCTATAATGTCAATAGGGATGATTGGGACCTAAAAATACCAACATTATTGTGGGTGTACAGTACCACATGCAAGAATTTGACAGGACACACACCATTCAGACTGGTATATGGACAAGAAGAAGTGGTTCCATTAGAATTTTTGGTACCCAGTCTGCACATAGAATCCATTACGAACATGACAGAATGAGGGGTAGTATAGGATAGGTTGAATTGACAAATGATCATGGAGGAAGACATGATCCTAGCAGGGTTCCACCAACAGGTTCAGAAAGAAAGGGATAAATCTTGGCAAGATAGACATATCAAGAGGAAAACTTTCAAGGAAGGATACTTAGTGTTGATGTATGACAGTAAATCCATTTAACATCCAGGAAAACTCAGAATGCACTAGTTAGGACCGTAAGAAGTAAAAATTGTCACAGATGGGGGAGATGTATATTTGAAGGACTTAGGAGGCACATAACTCAGAGAGATAATAAATGGGAGCCAACTGAAGATGTACAAGGATAGTCGACCACCCACAACTTGAAAGTCAAAGCGTATGGAAAAAAACAAAATAGGATATCAAATGATACCAAGAGAGGTACAATGCACTGAAAGGAGAAGGAGCATGCACACTTGGGAATAAAAGACCGACGAAGACAAGGCTAACGATCAGTTCAAAATGAAAACAAGCGGGAAAGGAAGAGACGACAAAATGAGCACTAAGTGATGAAGGCTAGTGGAATTGAATTTTGGAAACGATTGATGGGATGTCGCATTAACAACGCCAACTAGAGACATAAAGGGAAGGTAATGGCAAGTACGAAGGAATCGACAGTTCATTTAATCCATAATAGAGGTAACGTCTTCGACAAGCTTCACATGATTCTCATACAAAGTGAGGATGCAAAAACAAAAATATTATTGCAACATTAGAGAAGGGATGGAGTGATAGAGAAGACGTAGCAAAAATTGAAGTTTGTAGAGCTTGCAAAGGCTACTGAGGTCAAAGAACAACAATGTTTACCACCATGGCACCACCCAAACAAGTCGAACTGATCCAGACAGCCAGGCAACCCAGAGTTAGGACCAGAGAACAATCACAATCATAGGAAAACAAACAACAACCATCTCAGCTGTCAAAAGTCGTCAATGTGGATGAAATTCCATCACCAGATACAACACCAGGAATCCCGAAACTCATGGTAGAAGAAACCCAACAGACAACACCTTCGGGAATGGACATTGATAGGCCAAAAGAGGGGTAGGGCCAACATAATGAATATGAAGGCAACCAAGTGCAACCAGAAAACCATGAAGTAGCCCCGAGAGTCAATGAGGTGGATCAAAATCATAAAGAAGTGACCGAGCCAGAAGATTCACAGACAACCATGTCGAAACAACAGGAGGGAGAAATTGAAGATGTGACTAGCCAACCAGAACAATATTCTGAAGAAAGACCAATGGAGGTTGAAACCTCGAGTCAACCACCACCATGAAAGGACAAGAAAAAGGTACATATGTCACTGTGTAGACAACCTGCTACAACAATTGTTTTTCCATGCATACCAGAAGGGGTACAGGTAAAAGAATATTTGTTAGGTTATGTAGAAAAACTAAGGTACTCATACGATGACGTAACAGACATGGAAAAGTTCCCGGAGTTCGCTAAGAAAGTATACCTACAAACTGTGGGTGTAGATCCCTTTGGGGAACCAATTCATCAACCAGTCCAGTGGGTAGCAGGACTAGCCAAAACTAGGATTTTAGATCTATTGGACCTAACACATTTTGGCAGAGGCCAGTATGAAAATATTTGTGTCAAGAAGTTGATGGTGGTCACACATGGTGGAGATATGTGGTTGGAAAATCTCATCTCATTAGACATAGAGCTCATTGAATACATCACAGGGCTTCCATCACGGGGCATGGATCCCACACAGTTCCTCGAGGACAAAACAAAGGAGAAATCACTCACTGAGGAGATGAAGAATAAATACGACACTGAAATGGGGACGTGCAAAATCATTATCAAGCAGATTTGTGACATCGCAACAAGAATGGCCACAAAAATTATGGTCTGCAAGCTGCTTAGAAAATGCCACAAGAAGAGAGTCTCGGTCGGGGTTGTCACAACTGCAACACAGTGTGTTGAGGGCACCACAATCAACTAGGCCACTTATTCATTGAATCTCTTTCTAGATTACTGGAAGGATGCGCAGGATTTGGGGACAAAATTTCATTATTCATGTCTGATCATTGTGATATCCATTATGGGATGGAAGGAACTGAACTATGTATTTTTTCCACCATACCCAAACCCAATCATGGAGCGAGATACTTATTGCTTGGAGCCGCTTCAGACGCCAAGAATAGAAGAATGAATGCAACTATATTTGAAGGATATCTTCACGACCTACAGGTGACCATCACCAACATTTGGAGGATAGCACCATAGGCTGTGGAAAAATATCAGGGCATAGCCAACTTCAAGGCCACTAGACATGTGAAGTGGATCCAGGCGCGGAAGGACCCCAACAATAAATGGATACAAATGTGTTATTGCATCATAGAGGGGGACATAGAAATGGCCATCAAGGATTGGGAAGATGAATGGAGGATTCCAGTCCTCACTCGAGACATATCTACAAGGGTAGATGAGGAGGAGGCAAGGTAGGAACATACACATGCTGAGGAGGTAGGGAAGGAATAGACACAACCCTAGGAAGTCACAGTTCCCAAGAAACCAAGGACAAGCCATACCAAACCAAAGAAGAAGAAAGGGGGGACATCCAAGGCAGGATTCCAGATGGGGAAGAAGAATAATACACAGGTGCCCCAAGTACAACAGAAGCAGGCTGAGATAGTGCAAGGGACTACATCAAGTCCTACTCCACAAGAGTCAGGCCATACTAAGCGACCAACCTCCCAAACGGAGGGTGTGCGCTAGAAGATGAATGCACATAGAACACCTCCAGAATACACGCTCATGGAGGATGATGCAGAAATGGTGGCCAAAGTGGTTCAAGATCGCACATTCGAGGATTTTGATAATGTTGCATGCCAAAGGGACATACTTGAAGATGAGTTGGTAGACATGTGACAACTTCTCAAGAAGATCGGGGAAGCGTAGACAACTGAAAACAACATAGAAATGGGCCCATCAACATCACAGACAGGAGGAGAACTTGAAGCAAGGGAGAGAGATACAGTCCAGATGATACCACATCTGAGTTCAACGTTTCATGTTACACCCAACATGTTTCACATGGAATATATCGTGGGAAATACACCCTTGAAGGACTTGGCTCAAATGCAGTTGGTATTGTCGCGGATACCAACCAAGGCCCTATATAAATTGTAGGTCAACGTTACATAGGAGGTACAGTCTTGTGCATGCACAGATACAACTGAATTGCAGTAGGTAAAGGATAAACGGGATGAGCTGGAATTGGTATTCGAGAAGACCAAGCTTGAGACTAAAGAGGAGAGGGAACGCGTGAAGGGACTGGAGCAGAAAGTGGTCATAGCCTACAAGAACACTCCAAAGACCGTGCAGACGACCGAACTCATGGCGATGGAAAATATTGATCAGATTGTGTAGAAAATCGATCAATACCAATAGGATATCGAGAGTCTCCATGATAATCTCACACCTACCACTCCACCGGAGGTAAGGGAGCAAATGAAACATGAGGAAACAGAGTAGATACAAGATATAGAACAACAAGTCCATGCAATGAATGATTTGTTCAAGAAAGAAACACAACTATGGATGAAGTTGGAAGAGGATCATCAGGTCCAGTAGTAGAACCAAGAAGGAGAAATTATAAGCGCAACTATCCAGAACCTTAAGTAGAGCCAGAAGACAATTCCAATCACAGAGCACATCAAAGGGGTGCAATACATAAATAAATTGCAGGTAGAACTCATCACTGCGCAAACGTAAAAAAAGGAGCACCATGCTCAAATGGAACCAGAGGTCATTGCATTGGCTAAGGAAGCCAAGACATATATGGCACATGCCTAGGAAGAATTTGCAAGGTTTGTCATTGATGACATTGCAGTGCAGGTATTAGACACACTCAAGGAGAAGACCGCACAGGCCCAAACACACGCAACAAAGATCATGGAGAAGTTCCAAGCGATCACCAGGGAGGTCAACGAAGCACCCAGAGGTTAGGTGTCTTGGGATGAGCCACATTTCAATGTTGGGGGCCTATTGGAAGCAAGCCAAAGTAGAAAGAAAGGTTATTTTGGGAAGGAAGGCATGCACGAGGAAAGCAATAGTTGGAAGGAAGAGCAACA
>SNQJ01S0115820.1:11682-24249 GCA_010110895.2 Picea sitchensis | reverse complement strand
CAACACGGTGAGACCTAGTTGCGATTGTTGAGCTTGTTTTGAGAGGTCTGAGTTTGTATTCCCGATGGACTATGTGGTCAAGCAGAGATGGATTGCGCGTGAATTTTTGTCCAGTGCAGGTGGAAATTGAGCCTGTGTGTGACCTCTCTCTAGGTGAGGGAGGTGGATGTTGTTGGGAGAGGTTTCTTCCAGAGAGTGTCCAACACCAGCTTTAGGCTCTGAGACTTCCTGATCCGGCCTATTGCCGAGGCCCAGAGAGGGAGGTTAGCATCGATGGACTGTGCCTGTGAAGGTGTATACTCCTGGGTGGAACATGCATGTGGGGAATGAGACCCTGGGAGTAGTGGGCGTAAGATGGCATCCTGGAAAGAATCCTTCTAGATGCTAAGTGTGGTTTTCCCTGTAATCTCAGCCTAGTTAGGATTCCTTGCCTTGGGGTGGAGCTTAGTCCCAGCTCGGGGGTGACCCACTGTTGAGCAGTGTGGTCTAAGGCTGGGAGGTTCGTGGAAGGCCTGCACTTGGTTGGTGGATCCCCACCATTGTTACAAGATAAGTGTTTAACTATGTTTTATCACATCTTATCAACATGCTTTGTATCTCTGTGTATTAAAATGATCATGCATTCTGCTGTGCATTTGGATTAATGTATTTGCCATGGATTATTTATGTTAAAATGTCTCTATGAGTACTCCGAGCGTAAATGTATTTCATTGCGTAATTGCACACTGATTAACTATGAATGAGCATGTGTTTTCCGTGTAGTAACACCTACACGGTAGCCAATGGTGCGCTACATATTTTCTGGGTTATCTGCCAAGCAGTCTTATAGTAACCCGGGGTAGTTTAGTAAAAAGGGTGTTACATTAGTAATATATAGGCCTTCGAGCCTCATTGTAACAGGCAGTTTAGAGGCCAGTAGCCGCCACATCTCTTCTCAGAGATAAGCTACCAACGCCCTAACTAGTTTATTTCCATTTTCTCTGTAAGCATTTTTCATTCATTTGTTATTAATGAAATGAAGTCTTATTTCCGCTACATCTCTGCGTTTATGTGTATTTCTTTATTTCATTGTGTTCCTACATAAATCCGGATCATGAGGTAAAAATACTCTAAACATATTCATGAATTGACTATAGGTGTTTTTTGAATGATTAACCATGTGGGCCCTACAAAAATTATCCATAGAAAGCTCTCCTATGTCTAGATTTGAAGTCATTGAAGGAGTTTTAAGGGATGTTGGGATTTTATTTTTAAAAGAAAGACCTAAATGGTTTCTTGGCTGAAGTTCCTTCCCCTGAATTTTTCTTAAGATCAAATATTTTATTTGAGAGTTTTTTTTTAAATGCATTGCAAAATTTCCATAACCATCTAATGTTTATCTTTGTTTTCAACATTTGGTTTAGGTAATTGGACAATTTTCTTGTTGGTGTTGATGCGAGGAAATGAAAATCCTCACTCAAGCATTTCCAAATCCCACTAGGCTAGGGTGATATAGGAAAGAATGTTACCCTCGACTTATAACTTGTACAAAATTATCAACCAACCTTCAAGAAATATGTTCTTGGAGCTGATGCTATTATCAAGTTGTGTGTTTTTGCTGAAAAAAAATGTAAAAATGTTTCTAAAATTTAAATGAACAAAATAAAGAATATATACAATCTGAAAACTAGTAACCACAAGTCTTAATTGAGAAGAAACCAAATTTTTATTAATGATGAATTTTTTGAGATACAACCAAATGCCTCTTTTCAAACGCCTGCAAGGGTATGGACCAAGATCAGACTTAGAAGTCTAGGATGGTAGTTTAACAATCATACAAAGACAACTAGTGTTTGAAAGAAAAAGACGAAGATTGAAATATACTAGATCAACCAAGCCACAAGCTCATCAAGTCTTGACTTTGCAAAGTAGTTTTAACTAGAACTGAAAATTAATTCAAGAATTCTAATGAAACTAAACAGACTGCAAGATAAATGAATGACCTTCTAAAGCATGTCAAAAGTCTATGCTTCTTAGTCCTTTCTTCTTTGACACATTTAGAATAATCCTACTGTCAACAAGAGTATTTAGCTCTTATAAAACTCAAAAAGTGAAAGAATGAATATCATAAATCTCAATTTGAAACAAGAGAAAACCTTATCAGAAGTATATTTCTCTCTAATTTATCATGTCCTCCTTGTCCTTCTTTTTCTTCTTTTATTCTCCAAAAGGTAGTTTTCAAATAGTTGAACTACTTTTCATTACTAAAGTTCAATAAATTTACTTAAGAATAGGACGAGTATTTTTTTTATGATAAGGATAAATAATAAATAATATAATAACTAAATAGGTGGGATCCCCTCAAGTATATGTGTTTTATTCCCAATATTTATTTTTAACTTTTCCTTGTTGCTCCACATCATAATCTAAAATTAAAAATCAACATAAAAAATCACATTATAACATGCATCTAAAACTTCACAACGTAAGCCATATGTATCTCCCAAAATATAACATGATATTTCAAATTCCAAAAATAAATACTATGGTTCAACCATCTATCCAAAAGAAGTATTGGTGTAATAAAGTCTCAAATTAAACAAAGTCAAAATAATTCAGGGTATTTCTTTTTAAAGAATTCTTCCCTTTCCTTGATAAAGTCCTCATATTGAGATTTCTTCTCTTCCAGTTGGGCTACTTTTGGATGCATATCATTCAAACTGATTCCCTCTTGTAACTCCCATAATAATTAGTAAATGCAAATATACGACAAAAAAAAAAAAACTTTTATCAAAATATATTCCATGTCATCAAGCACTTGTGTCTTTCTTGCTGCCAAAACATATTTGGCTTTTTATCCCTTCCTCTTTTGCCACCTATGTTGCTTTCCTTGTTGCCTCTGTTAGAGAAACTCATCTAAAACATTTCCATTTCAATTAGTTAAAAAAAATCTTCACAGTAAGATAAGTATTCATTACAAAATTTGTTAAATATGGTTTAGTAAGGTTCTAAATAGCATGACAAATTGTTGGGATCTCAAAACACATTTATTTTTGTCACTTTCATATCATTAATCTTCCTCCCTAACCTATATTTATTGTCTTGATTACATTCTATTCTACCTTTTTACCATGACTATATTGTTTAGCTACATAATCATTGCATTGAATAACACTTAAGGTAAAATTTTCGTTCTTGAGTACATTTCTATTCTTCCTTATGAAAACTAGTTTAAATTGTTATTGCTTTTATAAGTTGCTATAGAGTCCTATATTTTATAGCAAACCGCTAATTATTTTTGGAGCAGAATTGTAGATCCACATGGTTGCACATACTCCAGGTTAAGATCGTGACTTGAAGACAATTCCAAATCAACATCATATTCTTATCCATCTATCATCTCAGGTCGAGAGTCAACCACTTCAGAAAATGAGCTAAGTCAAAGTTCAGGTCAACACATAAAGATTTGCTATAAATTTTCTGTAGTGGTCTATTTTTAAAGATGATCTTAGTGTGTCATTTATAAACATATAAAGATGAATTGGGAAAATCCAAAATATGGGTTTTGTGCAGAATATGATAAATTGATTGACAATAGGGAATATTTCTAAAAAATTGTACTACTAGAAAAATATGGGTGGATCTTCAAGACAAATTCTAATGACAATGCTCAAAATTTCCTGTAGGTGAAAATTTGCAGACATGGTTTTTCCACATCATTTTCCAGCATATGAAGATGAATATAGATAATTCAAAACATGGGTTTTGTGAGGAATGTGGTCATTTAGGTGACACATAAGTCAAACTCTCGAAAATAGTGAAATACGGGGTGAAAAGAAGACATTTACAAATGGTCCCCCAACTATTATTTAGGGATTTCCAAAATTCCAATATCCCCTCCATCCTTTGACCAATGACTTTTATGAACAAATATTGAAGGCATGGACATTGTTAGTCAGAATTTTGTTAAGATCTTCAACCAATTCAAATAAACCCTTTTCCTTAATCCTAGTTTGGGTTGGTTGTAGATCCACTTATCTAGGATCTGGCCTCATCTTGTTGTAACTCCTTTCCTTTTGCGAAGGAGGAACTATATGTATAAATATCAACTATGAGATCCTTCATAGACACATGTGAGATGATATCAAATGGTTGTACTTCTGTATTGTTGATAGGAGATTAATATAAAGCTCTGGTTACTTTTGATTGCATGAGTTGTGTGACTTAATCTTATAAGTTCAATCTTATAGTTTTTCCTTCAACAATGCTCACCGAGCCAGGAGGCCCCCCTAAGGAGGAGTGTGTTGCATTATTTTTCTTTCTGTTGGTATTGTTTTCATTATTCAACCGAGTGGTTTATATTTGTTGTTCATTTCATTTTCTGCAATTAATTCATCTCTAATTTATTGGACATGATAGACTAATATACAAAGAGTAATAATTGAATATGTGATTTTTCTTGACATAGTTTGATGCCCCTATCATCAACAAATCTTGTTGGTCTACCTTAGTAAGTATTATTATTTCTGAATATACCACAAATAGTCTTAGGAGATTGATTTCTTGAAAAATAAATCAAGGAAATAAAATTATATAAGTATGGTAATATTGGTGTAGTAATGTACCTACTTGTACTACAAAGTTTCATTGTAGCAGTTTGATTCAAATTCTGTATGTTGGTGTCTAGCTTCCAACTTAGTAAGGCTCAATTGCAGGACCACAACATTGTGGAGTCTGAGGCAATGAGGTGGTCTATCATCTAAAACATTGTCAAAGAAAACAATACATCGTTCTCATAGCCGTGTCATTGTAATGATTTGCATCAAATTCTGGAAAGAAACCATGGATAGTTGTTATGCAAACATGGGTTGTATGTTGGTGTCCAACTCCCAACTTTGTAAAGCTCGATTATAGGATTGCAACATTGTGGAGTTTAAGGTGATGAGGTGGTCTGTCATCTGAAGCATTGTCAGAACACATAGCATACACTACATTATGAGAGCCTTCATTACAAATGGTTAGAGCCTTCATAGTGGTGAATAAGAAATTTGATTTTTTTAAATGATTATTTAATTTTGACAATTAGTTAAAAAATAATATACCTAAGGGATTTAAATCAAATCAGATATAATTGAAAAAATAAAAAATTTGATATTTCAAATTTCATAGATGTGAAATTAAATTTATTTTTGAAAATAAATCAAAATATTATAATATTTTGAAAAAACTTATAAAAAATAATACAAAGTTAAAGAACTTCCACCACTCACTAATAATAACACCAAAGAAAAACCAAAAACATCATGAAGTTGTTATTACAATGTTGGAAATTTTGTATAAGTACCAAGACTTATTTCTCAGAATTCACTAAAATGTAATGTATAATAGGTTTTTTGGAAAATGAAAAATTGAGTGAAATTAGTAAAGAAAAAATATTAGAGAATGAACTTTAGATTAAGGAGAAAGTGAAATAAGAGTTAAAAATAATGTTTGAAGAAGACACATATTAATTATAGTTAAAAATGATAATTTTTTATAAATTAAATATAATATTATTAGAGATTAGAGATTTTTGTTTTTTATTATTTATTTGATGTAGTTATTATCATAATTTGAATTTAAATAAAAAAAACTAATCTAAATGTTAATTGGGTCATAATTGATATACATTTATGAATTAAAAATGTAATTTGAATTAGATAGAATTTGGTATGTAACAGAGATGTTCATTGGAATGTTCATAGGTGTATAAATAGGGATGCAAAAACTACCTAAATTTATGTTTAAAATTCCAAAATATTAGATCGGGACATTATTTTGGTCACCACTTAGGACATTAGTTTAGATGTTTCTTTGATAGGAGCAAACATACAAAATTGTATGTTGCTATAATTATTACTAAGAATGTTATTATTGTGGTAATTTTGGTTGTTATTAATGAATATCACACAACAACCTAAATAACTATTTTAATAATGATCAATTTCTACATATTGGAAAAGAAAAAAAAATACATTATTTTGATAAATAATTGAGTAACTATTCATCTAAAATATAATGAAAGAAAATAACCATAGTTGAATAAAGACTCATATATCCATATAAACTAAAATATTATATAGAAAATACAACATTAACACATTTTAAGTCCATAGTTTATATAGAAAATTAACCAATGTTAATTTTTATTTAATTTAATTTTTAAAATGTTTATACTCTTGATATGTTAATTTTCATACTTTATGTTGTGTTCTTTTCTTGGAATGAAAATATCATCTTGCTAAACTATTAGCATTAAAAAAATAAACTATTAACATTAAAAAAAAGTTAAAGGTTAAATTTTCCAAACAAAATATTATGCACTTACATAATATTGTGTTTCATACAAATTTGGAAAACAATATTTTTATTATTTTCTTGATAGTCTAGTTATTGGAAAAAGTCCCTATATGATTACATTTGTAGGTGGCATATATATGATCCCATTTGTAGGTGGCATATACAAGATCCCTTAATTGATTACAATTTTGTAGGTGGCATATACAAGATCCCTTAATTGATTACAATTGTTAGTGACATGCATTTAATCGTTCTTGTAAGACTCTCTTTTATCCTCAAATATTTTGAGATCTTTACTATAACTTCTTAGAGATGTACGATGTGAGTACATCTAGATTGGTTAATATAATGCCACATGCTTGCCATATAAAGATAAACATACTTCATGTGTGTGACTTAGAATATCCAAGTTGGTGTAGTAAGTCCATTCCACCAAACAACAATTAGTGTATTCCTATGGATAGAAATCCAAGTGTTATAAGTAATGGAGTTATAAAAAAATTAGTTTAAAAGCATACTTTGAATTGAATAAAATCAAATAGTAGGACGAGCAATAACCTTTCCTTCTATCTTTCATTCAAGTTTTGCAACTTTCACTAAGTCATAGGTCATGATGATAAATATTACCTTATACAATGTAGGATTTACATATTTACAAGAAGTTGCATATTTACACCAACACTTTTCTCAATCATGACAAATACAAAGATCCATATGTTCATGCCTTTTTATCCAACAATACATCCAAATAAACAAGAATAAAATTGTTACCATGACAAGTCTGCATGAAATTTGTGATCATGATTGAAGTTTAAGTGGACCCCATAATCATGTGTCACCAAGTGTTGTACTTTTCTAGCTAGTTCACTTAAATAACAACCCTCTACCTCCATGTTTACTTAGTCTCCTTTATAAAGTCAATCAAAAGACATCAAGATCTGAAGTCTGTACCACACATGTCTAGGTCAATTTCCTCTCTAACACAATCTTCAATTTGCCATTTTTTCCTTGACATAACTCTATCATTATATTCATGTCTAGGTTAATTTCCTCTCTAATACCATCTTCAATTTTTCATTTTTTCCTTGACAGAGCTCTATGATTTATATTGTGGATAATCAAACAAATTTCCTTGTGGTTTTGTCAAACTATGGGCATAAAAATGCATTCCATGCTACAAGCGACCTTACCAAAAATATTGATATAAATAACCAAAAAACAAATTGTATTAGTATTTCTTTAGCTTTGATTTTCTTTCTATATACACGATTCTTACTTTCTTTTCATGATTCATTCATATTATTGAATTATTATTTTCCAAAATAATATAAACACATATATGTATAGTCGACATGTTCTTCCAAACTCTGCATGCATGTCTAATACAACAAATAGCATGTCAAAGACATGGCAGTAGCATATTGAATATATGGTTATTATGTACTCTTCCCAAATGCATTCAATTTCCCCTACTCTCTATTACAAACCCAAAGTCTCATGTTTTCCTCCATAGCTACCATAAGTGCTTGAGCAATCCTCATTACAAGAGCAAGTGGGTTGCTCCACTAATTGACTATGGTGTTATTC
Organism: Picea sitchensis; assembly: GCA_010110895.2. Taxonomy (NCBI): domain Eukaryota; kingdom Viridiplantae; phylum Streptophyta; class Pinopsida; order Pinales; family Pinaceae; genus Picea; species Picea sitchensis. Next base: position 16,344 of record SNQJ01S0115820.1, on the reverse strand, counting down.
ACGGTTATCCATCTTGGGTCTCACAGTGCCTTGTGGACCAAGTCCTTGGCTTGATCACAATATCATTAAGAATATATATTAAGAAACCATTTATCAATGACTTTCTTACTTGACCTACCAAAGACAATTCTTCAAAGCTTGGCACTCCAAACTCAATGCATGGATGTAAAATATATATGCAATATCTATAAGTCTAGATAGGGCAAGCCTTCAATAACAATATGGTGGCCTTCTCTTCACTAACACATATGATGAGCATCATAACCTTTATTTTTGACCTTACCTCTTCTCCCACTTTTCACCTACGCTTGAAAATAGGTCTTTTCAAAGGCTACTCGAGAAGATCCTTTGCACCACTAACCCATGCAATATTAACAAATAAACTTACCAATATCCTAAAGTTTTTGAGAAATTGTTTAAATTCAATAATTACACATTTTTCCTAAGATTTCTTGGTGATACATCAAGCTTAGATACAACTATATAAAATTATCTCATAGACTTATGTTATTATGTCTTGATACCCAAAACTAGATCCAAATTATTTTCGACACAAAATGAGAGTGGAGATATAACACAGAAATATGCAGAGATATTGAAAGAGCAACAATAATATAATAGATATATATCGGAAATATGACAAGATGCACATAAACACAATTTCTATTAATGAGCAAAATGTACAAAACTGTAGAAATACAGAGTGAAAGACTCACTAGAATAGTGACAACTTATCTCTGAGAAGAGATGTGATGGCTACTCGCATTCGCCAGAAGATGATTGTTACAATGAGGCTCCAAAGGCCTTTTTAACATAAGTAAAATCTAAAACCCTAACCCCAGAAGATGAAAAACCAAAAGGTTTGCGGGCCCCGCTGGGGGTAGTTGATATGCCAACTTCCTAGGGGGTAACGTTTGCATACGATCTCCATTTGGGGCACTCAATACACTGTTGGAAAGGTTTAACCGAGAAGAACAATTTGAGATTGGCCCAAGCTACTGCCTCTGGCAATCACCTCGGCCCCAAATCCCCACAAAATGTTGTTTAAGGCCTAAAAACAGCCCCAGAAGTTTGGAACACGAAAAACTACCAAGGTGGAAAACTATTTTTTGAGTTAGTAGAATAAATGGATGGCCACCAATATCCACCTGAATCAAAATCACCCCACTTATATGTCCATGCATAATATATACTCAAACAATTAGAAACATAATAAGTTGTCATATTTCACTTACTCACCCTTGATATTCCATATTTGTTCAATCTTCATATATCACTCGTTGTATTGCCTTCCTTAATATAATAAGGCTTATAAAATGTCTTCTATTAATAAAGATAAACGAATTGTGTTAAATTATTTTAATTGGATTGTCAAATGCATAGTATTCACTATCAACTCAATTTATTTAATTTAGGATATTGCATTGAGATCGAGCCATTCCTATACGGATATGTATAAGAAAGAACAAGATTGATAAAACTCTGAAATAAAATTTAATAATTTGTTGAATATCTGCACCAGTGGTCTAGTGGTAGAATAGTACCCTGCCACGGTACAGACCCGGGTTCGATTCCCGGCTGGTGCAAAGGTTAATTATAGAAACTGATTTTGTCCGTTTCCATTTTGTCGAATGGATGTGAGTTTTTTTTCTTATAGTGGTAAACAATCTACAGAGCATAAGAAAATCTTCATTTATTGTTTAGTAGTATAGTGGTAAGTATTTTCGCCTGTCACGCGGGTCACCCGGTTTTGATCCCCGGCAGCGGCGAATGTTTTATGAACTCTTTTGGCCGGATAAATTAAATCAATTGCATGTTCCTGTTGCCTTTCTGTTCTACAAAGAGAGACACGAATACATATATTAGAATATGTTCTTTTTTATGACTTGAGATCCAATTCTATATCTATTTATAGGAAACCTCTTGCTTAGGTCTCTGGCCCTATAGTCTTGTGAGACAGCTCAGATGGTAGACAAGCGCACCTTTCTCCAAGTGTTGGGAGGAGGTCTTGTGATCAAACCTTGCTGAGTTTCTGGGATGGATATTGTAATGCTGCTATGTAAAAATATTGTATATTGTTATATATAATCGAGAAACTTTCCCGTGGAAAAAAAAAAAGGTCTCTCGCCTTATTATGAGGTTAGTTCATTCATGCCTCAACAACTCATTGCTTCAAGTATGATTTTAAAGCTTTCATTCATGCATCTAGTTTATTTTTTTATTATTTTTTAATTAAACTTGTGGGGAATTTGTAGGAGTTTTGGGGCTTTGTTAGTTGCACAACCTCGTGCGAACAATAGTTCAATTAGGATGTCACAAGATTCATAATTCACTATAAAATGATATAAGACTCTTAGGGTTATCTTAGGGTTATTGATTGAAAGGATTTTAAGTTTTTTGGCCACAGAAAGTGGCATAATGAGCATGATGTGTTTATTTGTCTCAGAGATTGTGAAGGCATTTAAGCTTGAAGTGTTTTATTTTATTTTGGGTTTTTCATAGAGGTCTAGTTCTGATTGCAATTTGGTGTGGGCAGGTTTTATGGTGCCAGTAGATGTGTTGAAGATGTTGGAAAACTATATCAAGGTAGAGAAGATTTTGGAGAAAGCACTAGAAATATGCAAAGCCAAAAATGTAAGGTCTACTCATATTTACGTTGTAATTAAAGAAGTTGGTGTGAACTAGATTACAAGGTTCATTCAAGATTTGATATGGTTTTCATGTTCAGTTGAATGGTGATATTGAAAGCCTTTTTCTTTAATTATTGGATGACTGCATTGAATCCATCCTAGCCATGCTTTCATCGAAAATTCCACAAAGAGAAGCAAGGTGGTATAGAACTTCACCTTGGCATGGGGATCCATCAACATTATGTGTTGTGTTCATGGTATTATAATGCATAGAGTTTCAGTGGTGGATTAGATCTATGTAGTATAGGCATTCTGAGAAATATCTATCTAAATTTGGATTTGATATGCCTTTAGGTTTCTAAGCTAGACTATGTATCTATTGAATTCATACAAAAGATTAATGTATCAAATACTGAAAATCAAGATATACAACCTTGAGCTTTACAATCATGGGGTGTACATTAAACTTATGATTAGATAGGTCTATGCTCACATGATCCTTAATTTATCAAGTGTTGAAATCCTTCAATCCATTACAAAGAAAATTAATGCATAGTTAAAATCCAATGCAAACCTTCCCATCCATGGTGAGAATGTGACAGAATAATAAGCATGGAGTTTACATTTGAGCCTTGATCTTTTCTATCTCAAAATCAAAACCCATCTTTCAACACGAGACTAGTTCAAACTAAATTTATGGTTAAGTGACTTTATGATTGTTTTAGAATTTATTTATATGTTTAACTTCAAGCATGTTCTATCCATTAAGGTCTTTGCTCATTTTAGTTAGGATTGCAAACTTAAGAGGAAGATTCTTTGATAGATTAGCTCCATGTTATTAGTTTGCAAAATTTAATTGAGAGGTCCATTGCCATCATTAGATCATGAATGATATGCATCCCATCATGCAAGTTCTAATATTAGTGCACACTTGTTATGAAAATATCACAATACCAATTCCAAATATCATTGTGCAATCTTGCACTGATCACACCAATGGCATTCTAAAGATTTTCCATCTTAGTTTCCTTTGTAGCTTCATAATGGAAAACATTATATATTTTTTCTGTGACTATGGAGATAGAGGCTCACACTGAAGATGTTAAGAAGGTCATATGCAATGCTCCCAAAAAGTATAATCCTAACATTTTAGTGCTATGTTGTCATGAATATAGAGCTCTTAAGAGATAAGCATTGGGAGAGTGTGAAAAAGGCATTATCCAATCCCCATTGCCTTGTTTTCTAATCAAGATACCATAAAATACAATTGTTTATGGCATTCTAATTGAGGATGGGTTCAGTTAATTCAATATAGATTTTTTTTCATTGACATCACCAATAGAGATTAGTTGTAGCCATTCATATTTGGTAAAATACTTCCCTTTTACAAAGACAACCAGACACCAAGAACAATCCTTGTAAGTAATTTTAAGTTGGGATTACAGTGAACAGATAAATTTCCATAGAAGATCCATGTTAGTGAAGTGAGTGGGATATAAGTCCCTCATTTACCTATAAGTTGTTGATGATTGCAGCTATGTGAGACATTCTCTAGGACACAAACCTGAGAGAGAGCCCCTGAGAGGGGTGTGTGGGTCCTATCTGAGACAGAGCTGGAACGTAGAGATGGCCTCCTCCTTACAAAGAGTTGAGAAGAACTCCAAGTGATTCTCCTGTGTAACACAGTGAGAAAGGAGATCTGTAGAGTTGGACGTGCATGTGGATGAGCACAAGGTGAACGTGTGAAATCCCAAAGTGTTGGGTGCATTGTCATGAGACAAGAATGAAGATGATGTATTAGCATCCTATGAGTAGAGAGTTTATGAGAAACTCCAAATGACTCTCCTATGTAATGCAGTGGGAAATAAGATATGTTGAGTGGGCGTGCCTCTGGGCGAGCACAAGTGAATGTGATCCTAGGGGCTGAGCACTAGTGAGAAGTGGTTCTTCTGTGTAATGCAGTGAGCCAGAGATATGGACATCCCTATGGATGTGCCCCTAGTGGCTGAGCACTAGTGGGTGTATGAGATCC